>PISX010024663.1:0-27516 GCA_004024625.1 Mellivora capensis | reverse complement strand
TCCATCACCCCCACCATGGCGTAACCCACCAGATTATGGGAGATAAGACACACACGAAGCAATTCAATAAGAATTCTAAAATAATCTGCTGTGCTGCTTAACGTACTTGTTGAGCAAAGCTCAGAGTACCTACAGTGTGCTGATGACCCTGAGGGTAAGAGTGGACAGCGCAGGCATCCTCTGTGGAACTTGAGCAGAGGGAGAATCCATTCTCCCTGTGTCCCGGTCACCCCATGACCAAGGAAGGAAGTGTGGGGGGCACAGCCGCAGGGACTGGAGAAAGCAGACACAGCTTCCGGGCATCAAGGGTCTTCATCTGATTGCTGAAGGAAGACTGATAGTCAGAGAGAGTGGAGGGGGGACGCGGGGGGGGGGGGTGACCCAGGGCTCCTGGGACGGTGGAGTGAGAAATCCCCAGGGAAGGTGAGGGCGGCCAGGCAGTCTAAGGGGGGTGCCGAACAACTGTGCCCAATCCAGGCCGGTGCCCCTAACTTTGCCCCTTTTATTTCTGCTCACCTCCTTGTCTGCAGAGGCCCAAGGACGCCTACCCCATTGGGTGCAGTGCCTCCTCTGCTGGATTTTTCTATTGATTTCCAAATCGGTTTAACAAAGATAACATTGACTCTGAGGCCTGGGAAGAGGATCCCATCATCTGATCAGAAGTGAGCTCTGGCAGAGGGCAAGGGAGGGGCAGGCCAGCGAGCAAGGGGTTCTGCTTCTGTTCCATCTCCTGTCCCTTCCCCCCAGCCACTCTGGCCGGCAGGGCCTGCCCAGGTGCCTGGTGTGGGGGACCCGGCCATGGGGGCCCCAAAGGCAGATGGCTTCCCAGCCCCCCAGTACTTTGCACCTTTTCTAAAGGACGATTAAGCAGCAGAAAGCAGCTGCTTTCATTGATATTTATTGTTTTAAATTCATTTTTAATTGCACAAGTAACACATGAGTGATTTCCCATTGTTGAGCAGTTGAACAGCGCCGTTCAGCCCGCAACCCCCGCCGCCCACCCAGTCCACGATCGATTCTCCCCCAGAGCCCGCCAGCGTTTGCAGCTCTGCCGCCTGCTTTCCTCTGCAGTTAAAAATACACGTAAGGCCGTGCAGATTTGTTTTTCGTTTTAGAAACCTAAGTGGTGTAGCAGCGCCGGTATGCAAAGCTTGCTTTCTCATTTGGCAGTTCGCTCTGGCCGTCCTCCCGCGACGCAGAACTGGAGAAGGACCGAGGCTTGCGCGGCTGGAGGAGGGTGGAGAGCGCAGCGGCCGTTCCGCGGGCCGGGCGCTTTATTCCATTAATTGCAGCCGGAATCTGGGGAGAAGCTGAACGAGGAACCTGGGAGAAGTCCAGGTTTTAGGCCGGCCTCCGAGGCGGTCTAACCTAGTTCGCGTGGACTCACGCGAAGGAGGGATGGAGCTCTCCTACGGCTGGCCGCCTTGGCCTCCCGCCCCGCGGTCAGCAGTTCCAGAAGCAGGGTCTGGGCGGAGAGTGAGGGCAGAGGGGCCGCAGGCGTCGGGGGCTCTTTCCCGGCCCTCTGCACTCATGCAGAGGACCGGCCTATGCGCAGGGCAGCTCCCGACCCTGTGTAGGGGACACAGGATGGAGCGGCGGGTTCCAGACGCAAGTGGCTGTGTGGTGCACATTCCCTGCCTGGGAAACTGAGTCATCCCCTTTGACCAGAGGCGGGGCGGGGCGGGGGACGTCCTCCCACCCCGCACACAGCTCCAGGGGCTGCACTCACTCAGCTGTCCCCTGCATCCCTCGGTCCATGGCGGCGTTCAGCCACTTGGCCCCCTTGTGCTGCTGCCTTTCCCAGGAAAAGCCAACAAAACCTCATACATTTTAACAGGCCTTTCAGCTCATGTATCTCATGTCTGAATTGTTTTATCTGTCTCCCTTTGATTGTGTGCCCCGAGGGCTGAGACCTCGTCCCGTTTCATCTTTTGTGGGCTCCGAGCATACTCCCAGCCCTCGCAGCCCTCGGCTCTAAAATCACACAAGGAGATAAATATTCACAAACATCTATAATTGTTTTATTTAGAACGTCTGACAGTAGACCAGAGGTGCGTGCACCCGCGCATCTGAGACTTGAACGTAATTTCATTGCTCGTCTTAATCTGTTCCTTGGGTATTTGTAATTTGTAAAACATGATTTATTCGCTTAGAATTTTTTTTCTTAACTTTAAATGTGTGCATAATATAAAGAAAAATGTAATCTCCAATTTCCGATTAACTTGCTGAGCAGGCTTCCCAGAGTTATCTGTGCTCACGAGGAGACATAAATAAGACCCGGAGCATGTCGTAAAGGCACAAGCCTTCCTTCCGCCCTAGCCCTAAGTAGTGTTACAGCAAAAGGGTTCAAGTTGGATTTGAGACAGATTCAAGTCGGTCAGCAGTGACCTCTTCATCTGAGTTTTCCAGTGTTTGTGGAAGGGAGGTGCTCCAGCGGGCCTTGCTTTATCCCATTCACTTAACTCCGTCTCTAACATGTGGACGCTCAGATCCTTTTCCCTGCTGGGAAGGTTGTCTTGGCGAGTATAACACGCGGTGGTGTGGGTAACCCGGTACGTGACACACAGAAACGATCCGCAACTTACTTCATTCTTTCAAAGCTGTCCGCGGGATGCCAAGTAAGGTACCAGAAGACAACGCAAGTTTAGGGAAGACAGCATTTCCAGCCACAGGGGCTCCAGGCCTCCCCAGGAGAGGATGGAGCACGGGCCAGCCCACTCCGCGCACGGAAACCGCGGCCCACAGCCCTCAGGGCTGTCGGGGGGCTAAGACAGCTGTGGCGGGGAGGGGGCTCCCTGGAGGGGAGGCCAGACATTCCCACAGATGGGAGCTAGGAAAACGGGCCTCAGGCAGGGGAGAGGCGGGTGCCGTGGGGTGGGCGGGAGCTCAGTGGCTCCTCGGGTACGGCCCAGTCTCGGGGCCGTTGAGCACCAGCAGCTTCAGGCCGAGAGCAAGCCTGCTCCGGTGGGTTGATGCCGTGGGTGACTGTGGTCCATCGGCTGTGGCCGGAGGGTGGTGTGGAGAGACTGGAGGGTGTGGGAGGCCAGCCCTGAGCACGGAGATTCACAGACGTGCGGCTGGAGATGGGAGCAGGAAGGGGCTTCTGACCGCGTGCCCTAGAGGCTAGTTTACATCTGCTTTGTCTGTGATCACCGGAGCCTTGTCGCCCGCGGGCAGGATGTGCGGGGCGTCCACTCACACCACTCACACTCTTCAACCCCGTCATCCATGGTCGCTCAGACCCATGCGAACTCAGGGCAGCCCCCCACCCTCTACCTGAGCGGCTCCGTGCCCATCATTGTTTGGGGGCAGGCAGTGTGTTCCACGTTCCGCTCAGTGGGCCGGAGTCGGGGGCAGAAGCTCCGGCTAGCACGCCGTCCGCAGTCCGCCGTCCTGGAGCTGTCAGGTCCGGGTGTTGGGATGCGACGCAAACACTTGATCGTTTAAAAAGCACCGTTTTGGGGGGCCCCCGGGTGTCTCAGTGGTTAAGCATCTGCCTTTGGCTCAGGTCATGATCCCAGGTCCTAGGATCGAGCCCCACATCGGGCTCTCTGCTCTCCAGGAAGCCTGGTTCTCCCTCTCCCGCTCCCCCTGCTTGTGTCCCCTCTCTCGCTCGCTCTCTCGTTCTCTCTCTGTGTTAAATAAATAAATAAATAAATATATGCATAAAATGTGACATTTTAAAATAAACCCATGTGTTCTGAGCCCTGTTCGAGCCCTATGACAGGAGTGGGAGGGGGGCGTCTCAGGGTCTCCAGCCCCTGTCTGAGGAGCAAAGCTGGTTACGGCTCTGTGACGTGCCTTTCACGGTCGGCCCTGCCCATGCTGAGCACAGAAGTGGTCCAGGACAGCATCCTCCAGAGTCCCAGGGACATGCCCTTTTGTCCTGGGGGGGGGGGCGTGGCACAGAGAACTCCTGTCCCTCCCGTACCCGTGCACACCCGCACGCTCAGCAAACCCTGCCTGCTGCCCCTCCAGGATCCAGCGTCCCTCTCCCTCCCTGCCCCACCGTGCCTGTGCCCCTACTCGCACCTGCCCTCCGCTCTCATCAGTGCAGCTCCAAGCAGCCCGCACAGGGTGGCTGCCGGTAAAGCCCGGCTCAGGCCCTGCCCTGCTCTGATCTGGTTTCCCTGTTCCTCCCTCCACTGAGGGCAAAAGGTGCAGCCCTCCCGGGCCTCAGGCTCTGTCTATCCAGCACCCCCACCTGCCTGCTGACCGCTTACTGCCCCTGGCCTGGTTCTCTCTCCTGTTGCTGTCACCCTCTGAAGGACTATATGTCCCCCATTTGTTTGCCGTCCACCCCTCCTTCTGCAGGAGCGTGTGCTGAGCCTCATGTACTCATACCCCCAGGGGCGTGCCCAGCACACAGTGCTTGCTCACCGAAGAACCTGTCAGAACGCATGGCCACATGGGGTTTCCCTGATCTCTGCGCTGGTGCTTGGGGTGGGGGGTCATCGTAGCGTCCCCTTGTTCCCTGTCTTCCAGGAGCCTGCAGTTCGTGACACAAACTGCAGGGAAAATTAGTGCACAGAGGCCGCTACAGAGGGCCGAGAGGGCTGTCTGTCCTGGGGAAGTGCTCACAGGAAGCAACAATTAATTTGAGATCAGAAGGGAAGGGAGACTTTGGCAAAGCAAAGCGCATTCCATGTCAAGGAAAACAGCCTATAGGGAGGACTGAGATGGGCAGAGGGCATGTTCCAGGAGCAGAAAGAACCAGAAAGGTTTGGGAGAACCCATGGGTGCCAGTAGGGAGCTGGCTGGAAACCCAAGACGTGGGAACCCTCTCTGGGGCAGGAGGTGGGAGTCGGGGCAGGGCTGCAGGGCCTGGGGGAGAGGGAGGGGAAAGGTGCAGGGAAGTGGGATGGGGCAAGGGAAAGGGGAGGGGTGGGGGAGGGGAAAGGACCAGGAAAGGGCAGGGCCAGAGGAGGAGGCAGGAGCCCAGAGCCGTGCACTTAGACTCGCTGGAGCTCCATGGGGAACTGAGTTTGAGACATCCTCATGATTCAGGGCCCCTGAGTCCCCGTGTCCAGAGCAGACCAGGAGGGAGCAGCAAGTACCCCAAGCTGGCCAGAACTCAGGATCAGGGCAGAGGAGGGAGGGCAGCTGTCAGCATCCTTCTCTTGGCAGCAGGTGGTCCTGGTGGTACCAGAGCAGGAAAGTGACAGGATCAGGGAATATTCTGGAAGGATGGTTCTGGCAGCCCAGAGACGAAGTCCTGAGAGGAGCACATGAACTGGATCCCTCCAGGCTTTGCGTGTGTCCAGGCGGCACAGAGCTACAGGGCAACAGCGGGCTCCCGGAGGAAGCTGGCCCCGCAGGGCACTCTCGCACCAAGTGCGGACCTGCCGCCACAGCCCTTCTCTGGGAGGTCTGTCAGAGTCACAACTCCACAGTCGGCATGGGGGCCTTCGCGCCCGAGCATCCTTTCTACTTCCTCGGTGTAGGTCCGCTCGGGGCATTTGAAGCCTTCTTCATGGTGCTGCAGGAGGCCAGCTGTCTCTGGGAACACGCTCATTTGCTCCAGGTGATCTCAGCCGCCGTTGCTGATGCTCTCCCATTGCCTTCCCGTTCCTGGGACACCAGTGCTCATGCCTCTCCCACTCCTGACTATAGTCATGAGCATCTTTTCTCTCATCGTATTTGGCCCTGCTCAGGTGTGTCACTACAGAAAAATCAGAAAAACACAAAGGAAGGCAGCAAGAGAGGAAAGGAGAGACAAAAAGCTCTAAGGCATTCAGAAAATGGTTAACAAAATGGCGGGGGTCCGTCCTGTCCCATCAGTAGTTACCTCAGGTGTGAAGGGATCAAACTCCCTCATTAGAAGACCGGGATCAGCTGAGAGAGTAAAGCCAAAGGGAACACCAGAATCCAGCTGCATGCTGCCTCTAGGAGACTCCCGTAACGCCAGACACCCATAGGCCTGTTCTTTTGTAGTGACCTATTTAGATCACCTTCTCATTTCCCTGTTTGCTCTAAAGATATTTTCTGTGTGGCTACTATCTCAGTTGCATAAAACATCACAAAGTTATAACAATCTGATTGAAACTGTAGGAACTCAACTTCAGTCCCATTAAAAACTCCTTTACTTCTCTGTCCCCCACTTTGTGTGACCGTGGCACAAATTATCTCTTTTTAACATAGATGTGAGGTCACCTTGTATGCTTTTTTTTTAAATAATATACTAGAATTGAAAGGGGTTTGTGCTCCTACTTTACACTCTGATGGGTTTCTTCATTTGTTTATATGTGCACCTCTCCCAGTAGTGCTGCATTTTTATGTGGTTTTGTATTCCTGTTGAACTTTTTATTTCAACGTGAAGGACTCCCTTCAGTGTTTCGTGCCAGACAGGTCTGGTGGGGAGGAATTCCCTCAGCATCTGTGTATCTGATAAAGTCTAAGTTTTTCTTTCATTTTTGAAGGGCAGTTTCACCAGATTACAGTTTTCTTGGCCAAACAGGCAAGTTTTTTTCATTATGATTTTGAATATATTCCACCCCTCCCTTCCAGTCTGCAAGGTTTCTACTGAGAAATCACTGATGGTCTTATGGGATTTCCCTTATGGGCAGAAAATCACTTTTCTCTTGGGACTTCCAAGATTCTTTGTGGCTTTGAGTTAGATTATGATGTGCCTCAGGGTAGGGCTCTTCAGGATTCATCCTCGTTGGAGTTTTTTCAACTTCTTGAATGTGCCTGTCTATTTTCCCCCTCAGATTTGGGAAGTTTTCAGCCATTGTCTCTTCAGATCAGCTTTCTGCCCCTTTCCCTCTCACTTCTCCCTCTGGGGTTCCCATAACATATCTCTTGTTCCACTTAATGGTGTCCTGCAAGTCCCTTAGGCTCTTTCACTTTTCTGTGTTTTATTTTATTTCCATTCTCCTGATTGATAATTTTAAATATCCTGTCTTTAAGTTCATGGATTCTTTCTTCTGCCATTCTCAAGTTTGAAGGTGAACTGCTTCACTGAATTTTTCAGTTCAGTTATTGTATTCTTCAGCTCCAGAATTTTTATTTGTTTCTTCTTCAGTGGTTCTGTGCCTTTGTTGATATCTCATTTTGCGTATGCATCATTTTCCTGCTTCCTTTTGTGTTGTCTTCTAGTTCATTGGCTATCCTTGATGATGGTGGTTATTTTGCATTCTTTGTCTGGTAATTCATTTATTTTGAATTCTTTAAGGGTAATTTCCAGAGATTTGATTTGTTCCTTTTATTGAGCCATATCTCTCTCTCTCTCTCTCTCTCTCTCTCTCTCTCTCTCTATTTTGTTATCATTTGTTGGGACTTGAGCACGTGTGAAAAAAGCCACATTTCCCAGTCTTTAGAGTCTGGCTAATTAAATGGAAGAACTTCATCAGTGTGGGTGGGTAGAGAGATTATGGAGCCCTCTCAAACTTATTCTGGAAGGGCATCTTCTCTGGGCATGTACACATAATTTCCTCATTGAGGTTTGCCTGTTTCTACTCAGGATCTCCCCTGACTTTCTGTCTGTGGCGTTTGAACCTTCCTGGTGCTAGACTGCCATGAGATCTCTTTTCTTCTCAGTGGCTTCCAGCCTGACTCCTATACTTGTCAGCATTTAGATTCAGGTGAGACAGAAATCAGTCTCTCAGTCTCACACACAGTCCTAAAGTCAGAACACTGGACTGTGTTCCATTCTTCTTTTTCCCTCCAAGGGAGAACCAAGAGCTGGCCATTTTCTTCCCATCACATTGCTCTGTGCTAGAGGAGAGACTATGGAGAGTAAATGTCATGGATTTTCCTACCACTTCTGCTGTGGTTCTTCTTGGCTTGTCTGGGATGCAGGAACCTCTTATCTTAACTGGCTTCTGGATTTTTCTCAAAGGCAGTTTATCAATATACTGTTATAAAGTCATTGTCACCACAGGGAAAGAGGTCTCTGGGGCTTCCCATTTCACCACCCTGCAGAGGTCACTCCCACAAAGCAGAGTTTTGAACACACTATGCATGAGACATAAAATCATCTTCTGACAGATCTTCCAGCCTGCACGCTCATCCCCAGGGTCAGTAGTAGCAGGCAGCAGACTCGTCTTGCCAAAGGCCAGATAATAAATATGTTCAGCTTTGGTATCCATACCACTCTGTTGCAGCTCCTCAGGTCTGCCATCATAGTGTGACGCACCCATAGACAACATGTAAATGGACGGGGGTGGCTGTATTCCAGTAAGGCTTTTTTTTTACAAAGTCAGATGACAGTTGGCTGGCTGAAGTTTGCTGACCCTCGTCCTTGCCCCACAGGGCAGATTGAGGGATCCCACCAAAACCCAAGCCAGGTTGCATCACTGGTCATCCCCAGTACTGCAGAGGATCCAATTTTCACTCAAAGCAGAGTGTGGTCTTCATAGAAGCCTCCTCATATCCTGATATCCTCACCTCATATCCTACCTCCTGCTCTTGCCCTCACTCTGTACCATCCACCTGTCTGGAGCTGTGGCTTAGTCACATGGGCTGTTCCCACATTGGGATCTTTGCCCTCACTGTAACCACTGACTGAAGTAACTCTCCTCCTCATATCTACCTGCTTAAATTCTTCATTCCCTTTGAACACTCTGTGTCTCTCCCCATATTACCCTGCTCAGGTCCCTTTAACAGACCAGGGGCTTAAATGGCAGAGGTGAGTTCTCTGACCGTCAGGAGGCTAGAGGCCTGAGATCAAGGTATAGGCAGGTTTGTTCCTCTTTAGCATGTAGATGGTCATCTTCTCCCTATGTCCTCCTATGGTTGACCCTCTGTGTTTACCCATGTCCCAGTCTCCACTTCTTATAAGGACACCAGTCATTTGAATTTGGGCTGACCCATATGACCTTATTTAATCTTAATCATGTCTATAGAGGTCCCATTTCCAAACACAGTCACATGCTGTGGTGCTGGAGACCAGGGCTTTGGCATATGGACCTGAGGGAACATGGTTCAGCCCACAGTGCTTCCTCTGAGGCCATACTGACTACCCATCTAGTAGACAGCCTGTCTTCTCATCCCAGTGCTCTGGATGCTCTCGTTCTGCTCTTCCCCACTTAACACCATCTCTACTGAAATCCCACAGGATGTACCAACACTTGCACAACATCCTGTTCTCTGGGATCCTTTATATTCTTAAAAATTATAGAAGCCCCAAAGAGCTTTTGTGTATTTGGGTGAAATTTTTTGTTATTTACCATAGTAGACATTAAAACTAAGACATCTGAGAAATAGTTATTGAGGACTTCATTTAAAAATAAGAATAATAAACCATTGACATGCTAAGATACATAACGTATTTTATGAAACCTAAATATATTTTTTGAAAAACAAAACCACATTAGAACAGTAGCAGTATTTTACATTTGCAAGTCTCTTTAATGTCTGGCTTCTGCATCCACTCTGTTGTGATATGTTTTTTGGGTTGAAAATATGGAAAAAATAGTTGGCTTCACTCAGATTGTAAGTGGAAAAAGAGAGGTATTTTAATGCCTGATCTGATAATGATGAATTTTTTTCTTTGATACTACACCAAAAGTTAACAGGCATTGGTTTCCTAAAGGTCAGTTACAATGTGGAAGCTAGAACCACTTCATTATACTTTCACATGTTGTTAAATTAAAACCCATCAGTTTATCTTGTACTTTGAATGGATCTTTAAGATACGCATATTTTGTAACATCGTGGATTAGTCTTCTGAAATCATTGGTTTTATGAGTTATATGTTTATCTTCCATTTTATAATATTTTTAAAATTCCACTTGTTAAATATCACCACCCATCTCATGAGAAAAATATTTAATTGTTGGGAAGCTGTCAAGCTCACAATGGCAGACACAAGTTTCCAAAACTCTAGTTTTTGCTTGAAAGCTCTAATTTTGTCATTGGCAATAAATATTGCCAGTTGTTTTCCTTGAAGTGACAGACTCGCTTTGCTCATTTCCAAGCAAACGTTCAAATGTGACTATGGTTTGTCTGTCAGTTGTTCTTATAAGTAAAAATAATTTTCCATGAAAAAAGTGGTTAGTTCAGCTTGCAACTCACAGTCACACAAGTGTTTGTACCTGGACCCACCTCGCTTTGATATTTGCTTTTTCTCTGCTTCCCCTTTCCTCATGCCAAATGATGAAAAAGAATGTGTTTGAGTCAAGATTTAATAAAATTAATTTCTGTGGGCTCTGTTTCATCAACGACATGCTTTAGTGGAATGATTTTCCTCCCTAGTAAAGACTTGGTGATGAAGAAGTACCGAGGGCTAATTGCTGTTTGGGGCCCCTGGCTTGGGTTTTGCAGTGGTGCCCACCATTCTGCAGAGGCACCATGGAGAAAAAAACAAATAACATCTTTTTTTATCAGCTTACCATGATAAAATTCACATCCCAGAAAATGTGTACTTTCAAAATGTAAAATTCATAGTTTTTAGTGTTTTCAGAGTTGTGCGACAATCATCATCATCCCCTTCAGAACTTTTCATTGCCCCAAATAAACCCCATTCCCATTGGCAGCCGCTCCCCATTCCCCTTTAACCACCCCCCACCACACATGCACACACATACACACAGGCACCCTACACAACCACCAGTATATTTTTTGTTGAAGTATATTTGCCTATTCTGGATGTTTTATATAAATCGAATCATAAGGTATGTGGTCTTCTATGACTGGCTTCTTTCAGTTAGCATCCCATTTGCAAGGTTCATGCAGGGGGAAGCATGTATCCATGCTTCCTTCCTTTCGGCTGATGAATACTACTAATTCATAGTATGGGGTAGAAGCAGACTAATAGCCCCCCAAGGAGGTCTGCACCTCACTCCTGGAGCCATGTGCCCCCTCACATGGGGAAAGGGACTTGGCAGGTGTGATTCAGTTGGGGACCTTGAGATGGGGAGATTACCTTGTATTATCCAGGTGGGTCCAGTGTAACCACAAAGGTCCTCATGTAAGAAGGAGGCTGAAGGTCAGAGTCAGAGAGAGAGAGACAGGATAGTGGAAGCTTCGGTCAAGGGGATGTGAGCTAATGGATGCAGGTGACCTCTAGAAGCTGGAAAGGGAAAGACAGATTCTCCCCTGGAGCCTCCAAAGGAACCAACCCTGCTGACCTATTTCAGACTTCTGACCTACAGAACAAGACTCGGTTTGTGGTCCCTTGTTACAACAGCCAGACAAAACTGATGCATGTGCATATATCAGGTCTTGTGTATCCATCAGTGGATGGACATTTAGGTTGCTTCCGAGTTTTGGCTGTGATGAGTAGTGCTATTAGGAATGCGCAAAGTGTTTGTGTGGACATGTTTTCAGTTCTCTGCAGGAGACACCTAGGAGCGAAATTGCTGGGTCATATGGTAACTCCGTGTTTAACATTTTGAAGAACTGCCAAATTATCTTTCGAAGCAGCTGTATCATTATACAAGCCACGAGAAATATATTAGGGTTCAAATTCATCTAGATGTTCACCAACACTCGTCATTATCTGAGTCTATCATTATTAGTGGTAGTAGATGTTATTCCTTTCCTCATAGGTGTGAAGTAGCATGTCATGGCTTTGACCTGCCTTGGTTTTGATTCGTCTGTAATGACTAAGGACAATGAGCATCTCTTCATGTCCTTATTGGCCATTGAGATCTGTTCTTTGCAGAAATATCTATTCAAGTTCTTGGCCCTTTTTAATTGGGTTCTTTATCTTTTATAATTGGACTGTAAGAACTCTATACATTCTAGACACAAGTCCCTTATCAGGTGTGTCATCTGTAGATATCTTCTCCCCGGGCGTGGCAGGCCTGTGCCCTGTGTGGTGGCAAGGAGGACGCCCGGGCCTCCAGCCACGCCGGCCTGCAACAGCGTGGGGGGTCAGAAATGCTGGGGCCCCTCCCACCTGCCACTGGGAGTTGGAGTGAGGGAGCCCCAGCTCCCCGGTCACACCGGGAGCAGACTTCTCCTCACGCCGACCTGGAAGGTCGCAGTGGGTGGAGCTGGTCTCCGCCGAAATGCCCAGACTCGCGCTGTTCTTACTGAGATTCAGCACGTTTTCCTGAGTGTGTGTTTCTCCGCTTGTTCTGTGCTCTTGGGACAATTCCCAGCGATGTTAAAGGGCTGTTTTTTAAAGAATCCTTACCAGTTGTGTTTGTTTCGCTGGGAGGGATCCGTGGAGCGTCTCAAGCCTCCGTTCCACACGTCCCTCAGCGCAACGTCTTCCTATGATTGTGAAGTTTCTTGGGCAGAGCAGAGCCCCGAGGGGTCTTGGGGCCCCCAGGGTCAGCAGCCCCGCCGAGCACGGGTGTGAAGGTGCTGTGACTGGCACGTGGTTTTTCCCAGGTCTCGGGTCTGAGCAGAAGCACCGCAAGGGCCTGTGTTGTTGCTAACGTGTCCCCAGCTCACAGCAGACACTCGGGATTCACCTTCAGGGACCCAAAGCCATGTTCAGCCTTAATGCATTCCCGTGTTCTCTGACCCCTACACGCCCGATGTGCCCCCCCCACCCAGCCATGCCTGCCGCACTGCGCGTGCAGAAGGGATGAGACTCTGGGGGGCCTTCACAGGTGGTCTCAGCCCAGACCCGTGTGGACTCTCCCAAACGCCACGGGAAGTTGCCCGAGCTCGGTGTGCACCGGGCTGCCTCGCCCACGGCTCCTTGAGCCATCGGCTTCATCCCGGATCCTCTTCCCTGCAGAGAAGCCCGTAGGAGGGAGGAAGGGACCCCACGAGCGGTGGGAATCCCGATCGTCCTTTGTGTGCCCCACAGAGCAACAGTGAGAACTACACGAGTCAGCCCTTCTTTTTTAGGAAGATGTTTTTATCGATTCTTCTGTAGTGTTTAAGAGCACGTTGGATGAGACGCGTGTAGAAAGGAAGAAGCAGGGGCTCGTTTGGATGCCAAGGGCGTCCCCGTGTGTCTGACCTGCATGGCTATTGTACACAGCAGGGCTGTGCCACGCGGGTTAGTTCCGTGGCTGCATTTGAGGAGCGCTGGTGGGAAAGACCCAGCCTTCGAGGGCCCGGCTCAGCCTCTGACTTGAGAAGCCAACCACGGGCTTATTTGTTACGAAGGTCCCCATAACGGCTTCCCATAAAACCCTCCCCCATATAACGTCTGCACATAAAAATCCAATCTCCATTGGCCCAGGGCAAGGAGAGGCCACGCGTTCCCAGCCTGACTGTGGGAGCTTGCGGGGAACGGTCCTTGGGGAAGGCGCGTTCGCTCCATTACAAAGGACAGCCCCAGAGCCCACGCATCCTGCAGTGAGCAGGGCAAAGTCTGGCCGGGTCGGGCTGTTCTCCGGGAAACAGAACAACTTTAAGCCCTGGGACAAAGTAGTTTTGACCTCAGCCCCTAAAATGATCTGTGTGTCCCCCCGGACTACTTACTTCCCACAACCACAAGCAAAAAAGAGAGGGAGGGTGTACGAACGCGCGAGGACATGCTTCCCAGGAGCGGGACGGAGCTGCTCCGTGCTTGCCCAGGGTTCGTGCTGCACTCCTGGGGCCCAGGAGGGGCCTTCGCTAAGACACCCCCCAAGGCTGAGGCCCGGCACTCCTGGCAGCTGGGTGTGCGGGAGGTTAAAGGCTCGTGTGCAGGTGGCAGGGACCTGTCTCTGAGCCTCACACAGGGTCGCCTTCAGGGGAGCTGGTCTGATCAATCTTGTCTGCACCCGGGTGTCAGGAAGGAGGGGGGCCTGTTGGAGAGGGAGAGGACATGATTGTGCCGCTGTAATAAAACCAGTGGCTAACATTTAATTAAAGTCATTTAACATTTAACTTGAGAACATTAAAGTCATAAACATTTTCTGGGTCTTGAGCACCGGCTCGGGTTTGGGCTTGGGGACACAGGCATGAGCTCCATGGGTGAGGTGCCGGGAGCTCCCACACTTAGTAACAATGATACGGAATCACCCTGTCGATGGGGACGGTGACTGCCTGACAGCCCGCCCCCGCCGGGCTCCTGGCGTCCTCCGCGCTTTCCCACCTCGGCCTCTGCACCTCTGGTCCTGGGGCAGTTTTGTGCCCTTGACCTGTGGACCCCTGGTGCAGCCAGCAACGCCCTTCAGAGCAGAGCCTTCAAATACTTAAAATTAGATACATCAGGTCATAGAGGCCCACAATCATATTGGAATGTGGTTATCAAAACATTAAAAAAAAAATCGGTGACGTAGAGTGTGTCTTCATGGATGTGTTATGTGCCAAGATCCTGTGGTGGTCTGAGCGCTGAGTGCCCAGGGGCACGGCCTCGGGCGGGGGGGGGGGTCTTTCAGGCGCTGGCGCTGCCTGGCGCTGTAGGTGGGGGTCCCGCACCTGTGGCACCAGGAGCTGCCACCAGGCATCTGATGGCATCAGTAAGGGTGAGAAAGCGTCTTGGGGCCCACTGAGCACATATTTGCAGGCTGCTGGGGACAGGGACAAGTTTAGGGAAGCATGAGTGCCCCGTGTCCATTTCAGCTGACCTGGCTGTGCTGACCTCTTACTCTGCAGGACCTGGAAGCCCCTTTTTTCTTTTTCTTCTACTCTGCCCCTCCAGGCTAGGGTGACCCTTCCCTGGACACCCGCAAAATTGCCGCATGAGGACCGGCTTCCCGCTCACCTCCTGTTGGAAAAGGCTTTTTGGGGGGGGAGGATGGTGCCATTATTTATACCAGATTCGTGCCCAGCAGTAGCCACGGTACTAGGACCTAGGGATTTGGACATCTCCCAGGTCTAGCAAGAGGGGAAGAAAGCGTTGCAGCTTGAGCTCAGTGGCAGCGGCTGGAGAAACTGGGGGATGTGCCTGTGTGGGGCTCTGGGTTCCCTTCCTCTTGGGGGTCCACAGGCTACAGAGGGAGCAGTGGCGGGCACATCTGCTAGGTGGGCAGGGACACGGGACCCTGGGCCCTACGGTTCACGCCGGCGCTATGCAAACCGCTGTCTGAGTTAATTCATCAGCATCCCGCCCTGTGCACCCAGCAGGTGTATGATTAGTGCTTTTTAAAGGCCTCCCCTCCTGATTCTGTGGAGAGCAGCAATGTGTCAAATGGAAACTCGGCCAGAGCCTGCAGTCCCTCTTTCCTCCCCGCCGGGGGAAGGGCAGACACACAGCTTGGTGGCGGGAGCTGCTCTCAGAAACCCTCACCAGGGCACCACGGGACATGCCGGGCACCACCGCAGACCCCGTGTGCCTCTAAGACAAGGGACTCCTGTGAACACAAGCCCCATGACAAACACCAGGAAAAGCATCTAGAATCTGCTCTGGGCCTCCCTTCCCCCTAAATGTGCTCGCTCTCGCTCTCTCTCTCTCTCTCTCTCTCTCGCCCCCACTGTCTCTTCCTTTTCTCTTGATGACATTTCCTCTCCCTGATCCTGGCTGAAGCCGAAACCTGCCTCGATTCACTATGCGTACCACCGGAGCCGTCTGGCATTGCTGTGCTCGTTGCTTAAAAAATAGAGAAAGGAAGCCGTCTTGGCCGCTGGATAGAGGAGCAGTCTTTCCCAAGAGATGCTACCGGCCCCTGAGTCGAGGTGACAGGTACCCCGTCTTGATGACGGGGAAAGTGTGAAGGGTTTATTATCATTTAAGAACCGTTCCATGTGAGCAGACTGACTCCGCGGAGATGCTTCTGAGCGCTGCTGCCTCGGCTCGCCATGAGGAACACGATCCGACAAGCCGGGCCCAGGGCCGTCGGCCGACCAGTGCGGCGGAGGGCATGGCGGGAAGCAGCAGTCGCCTGGAACCACGGGGCTTATGTCCTTTAATTTTTGGAAGGGATGTTGTGGTGAAGGAAAGTGACAGGTCTGACCGTCGGTTCCTGGATTCCAGCCATCCAGCTGCAAGGGCTCAGGGTGTCTCAGGCCAGGGTGGACCGGGCTGCATTTCTGCACCCGGCTTCCTGCAGCACACACGCCCGGAGGGGTGGGCCCCGGGAACTTTGGTGCCAGGCAGTTCCTCCACTCCGCAGCTGCAGGGCCCTGGCCTGAGCCTCCGTTTCCCCGTCGCCGCCATGGGAACCACTGTGGTGCCATGCCGCCGGGCTGCTGTGACACCCGGATGCAGAAATGCCGTAAGGCCTGGGGCATGGTGCCTCGCTCGGAGAAGGTGGGCAGCCACCACCAGCTATTAGCCAATCTAGTTCCTGGACTTTTTATTTTGACCCTGCTTGGTCCGTAGTGCCGGGCGACTCACCGTTCCACACCTTGCTTTTGTCCCTCCTCGGGGCTGTCCCCTACTCCTGCTGCTCTCCCGCTCCACGTGCCCGCACGCCCCTGACATGGCCCCGATGTGCGTCTTGCGCCCTGAGACACCTGTGGGGCCCAAGGCCGAGCACACAGCTGGTGCTGACGGTGCAGACGGGAAATGACACGGTCATGCTGGGACCCATTCAGAGGCACCCCCAGTGCTGCCCGCCTCTGGTTCTTCCCCAGGCAGCACCGCACCACCTGTCCTACAGCCGACCCAGCCAGGCGGGGGCGGGGTGAAGGCTGAGATCGGCCTCCTTCGCTCACCTCCCTGGATTTTCGCCCCGTTGTGGCCTGTGTTCTGCTCACTGCCACTGAGTTGGTGCAGGAGAAAGTGGACGCGCCGCTGTTGGGTGGCTGTGCGTGGATGCCCGAGTTCAGATGCATGGTCCCGGGGCCTGCTAGGCCCACAGCAGCCGCAGAACCCTATCTTCGGGGTTGGGAAGGTGAAGTCGTGTGTCCAGCTGGAAACAGCTTTGTAGAAAGCTCAGTCTTCAATATTGGATACAAGAGCCGACCCAGCACCCCCCCCCCCCAGTTTCCGCCCCAGTCCCTCGCCTCAGGAGGTCCTGCCCCCAGCCCCGCCCCTCAGGAGGTTCGTCCCCACAACCCCTGCGTCCTTGTGCCCCCAGGACGGAGCTCTGAGTGCATGGTGCAGAGGCCCCTGTGAGACTCCTCAGGAGAGGGGATGTTTGCCCTGGGCCGGAGGAGTTCTCTAGCAGGAGAGGTAAAGAGCTCAGGCCCCGTACCCACCTGAAGGCTTCAGACAACAGACGATCCAGGAGAGCACTGGGTACCCCTAAGCCCCAGGCGTGTTCATAGATACGCGTGATTGTGCCGGGCGCGTGCACAAGCGCACACGGACGAGCACTCACACGGGTGTCAGGTTCTTCCCTAAAACCAGGCCCCCAGTGCCCACCGGACGCGCTCCCCACTCCCCCACCTGCTGGCGGAGACTGTGGGCTCCCAGGCCGAGCGCTGACGTCATTCCTTTCTTCCCAACGACCTCTGTGTCTGAAGCCAAGAACCCGGTGTGTTTGAACTGGGGAGGCATCCTGAGACGCGCTGGCCAGGAGGGCGGCCCCTGTGCGGAGGAGGACGTGCGGAGGTGACGCTGGCATCTGCAGGGACAGCGGCAGACCCTCTCCACCGCGGCTGGTTTCCGGGAGTTAGACACTGTGCCGTCGCCTCCGTAGTTGTGGGGCCCGCCCCAGACCGAGATGGGGAAGGTGGCAGCTTAAGGAGTGCTTTTCTGGCCTCCCCTGTGAACACATCCTGGAGCAGAAGGCCAGAGGAGAGCGACGACAGGTCTCGTGGGGCATTTCCAGCTTTGGGTCCCCTGGGAACAGTGCCCCCGGCCCAGGGCTGAGGACAGGGGAAGGAGCCCAAGCTGGAGGAGTCTCTGCCCGGTGTCCACACCCCCAGCCTGGGCGTACTTGAGAGCACACGTGCCCACGCACCCCCCCAACACACACGTGTGTGTTTTTATTACCATTTTTTTGGATGAGGCATTTCACAAACGTGCGGCTCCTCAGTCCGGCAGCTTGCAGTAATCGTCTAATTACCAAGCTCCTGGTGAGCGTTGCTATGGGCATCGCTTGGGGAGAAATGGAAGTAAACAAGGGGGCTTCCAGTGATTTGGGGGAAATGGGCAGTGGGAGTGAGAGCTCCAGTCCTGGAGTGGGGGGGTCCTGTCACCGCCAGCTGCAGGCTCGCGGGTTCCCGGTGAAGTTCCAGAGTGCTTTGGGCTGGAAATTCTGGTGCAAAAGTGCAGAAGGCTGCCGCGTGCCTGCTGCCTATTTTCACTTCTCCATGAAATGCAATTCCACACGGTTGGGAAGATGTCAGCCTTCAGGTCAGGTGATGAGCTTGAGTTACTGTTATTGGAAGTAATGAGTCCTGCCCGCCACTGGGCACGGGTAGGCAGCGAGGCGCTTGCCACAGAGCAAAGTCAGCTTTGGATGGAGGCCCCTGGGGCGCAGGCATCCACAGCCCTGCCAGGAAGGCAGGCACAACACTCTGCTGCCACCTCGATGGCGTGAGGTGTTGTCAAATCTCCGTCACTGTTCCCCTCCGTCCTCCTTTCTCCCCTCCTCCCTCTGTGCCTCTCCCTCCCTGTCTCTTACACACACACACACACACACACAGTGTATGTGCATACATCCGTGTGTGCACATGCCCATGCACCGGCACAAGCCCTCATGCACACACGTGTATGTGCATGCACTCACGCACACACCCGTGCACACACCCACATGTGCACACATGCATGCACACGTGCACTCACACTTCTCTCCACCCATCTTCTCCCTACTCCCTACTAGAACCTATGACCTGGCGGATTCTGCACACGGGATACAGGTTTTGCACACAAACAGAGCATTGTGGCAGCATCTGGATCCCTGTGCAGAGGGAATCAGCCTGTGAGGTGGGAGCGAATGCCCCAGCAGGGTCAGCACTGTGGTGATGATGCAGCAGGTGGGGCGGAAGAGAGGAAGTTGGCGACGCCGACTTGGGCATGATCTGCCGTCCAGGATGAAAAGGCCCCGGGACACTGGGACTCCGGGCCCTGGGGCTGAACCCACCTCCTGTTAGTGGGGGCGTCTGGCCGTGGCAGTGATAGTAGTGCCAGGACAGCGGGGCCATTTGGAGCCCACTGAGGCCGGTGCTGCCGTGTGTAATGGGGGAATGGCTGCGGGCCCCCAGCTGAAGGTGAGACCCCGGGGGCTTGGGCCAACCTCACATCCAGGGCAGTGCCCGAGGTTTGCGTGGCCCTCTGTGGCTCAGAGCCCGGCCACTTGGCATATCACGTGCCACCCCTTTTCCTGGTGAGCCCGCAGGGGTCCTGCATGGACACTTAGCAAGTGAGGAAAGCAGCCCAGGAGACACAGCCACAGGGACGATGGAGACAAGGGGAGCGGAGAGTGGCTACTTGGGCTGTGTGCTGCCTCAGCAGACCCATAAGGCACGTGTGCCAGCATCCGCCCACTGACAGGCCAGAGGCCTGCGGCACAGAGACATGGAGCAACTCCCCCAGGGTCACATGGTGGCAAGTCTGCGGCAGGACCCAAGCCTCTCCACGGAGCTTGCCTCCTCTTGCAAAGCCGCACAGAGTGGAGCCCACAAGCGTCCGTCCTGGGTCGGCCCATCTGAGGGGTCTCTGCTCCCTTGAGGCCCCCGTGTGTCTTCATGCTATCGTTGAGGAAGAGCCATGGCGCACCAGGGGGTGGGCAGACCTGCTGTCTCCCGGGACCACTTCCCCGGGGGGACAGCCCAGCCACGATCTTCCTCACCCATGTCGCACGCACACGTGTCCAGTGTCACAGCTGTCATGATCCGTGTGTCGTGAACAGAGAAACGTGTGTTTAACTGACCGCGGTTGAGTGACCCCCGGTGACCGTGTGGGGGAGGGGATGTGCCTGGATGCCATCACCTCCGAAGTGGCTGGAGGGTCCCCAGCTGTGATCGTGCGGGGCCCGGCGTCCAGAAGTTATTCTCTAACAGGCCCGCAGGAAGCTGAGCCGGAGGCCTCCTGAGCAGCGAGAGCAGGGCTGGGGCGGATGGAGCTGCGAGTCTGGCCACGGCCGGAGACGGTGATTTGCCCATTTCCTGG
The DNA here is from genome assembly GCA_004024625.1 of Mellivora capensis. Lineage (NCBI taxonomy): Eukaryota > Metazoa > Chordata > Mammalia > Carnivora > Mustelidae > Mellivora > Mellivora capensis. Next base: position 7,733 of record PISX010024663.1, on the reverse strand, counting down.
TCTGTTAACCTTCACGATCTTGTCTGAGCACCATTGCTGTTTTAATCTACCTTCGCCACGCGGCCTGAACCCCAGGTGCTCGGCTAAGTACAGAAGCACGACGGAGAACACACACCCTCAGCTGAGGGCCGAATGGGTTTTCATACGTCCGGATGTAACGGTGGGATTTTCTCCGGGGCCCAGGATGCGCTGACATTGCTCCTTTCCCATGTTTGTTGCCTTTTTTTCTTTCATAGAAGCTCTAAGTAATTCCATGACCTTCTGGGACGCAAAAAGATTTTTTAAAAATCCGAAAAGCTTTTTGATTCCATTTAAGAAGAAAAAGCACTATTTTGAAAACACGTTGGATGGCCTACACCCATTATTTATGATTTCTTCATAAATTATTTTTCTCCCAGACTTTTTAAAAAATGGACATAAAACCTAACAGCAGTGCAAAAAAAGGGGAAAAACACACAACATGGTTGGCAGCCCTGAAGTCAGTGCAGATGTTGTAAGATGAGGCAGAAATGTGTGACTTTTTTATAGGGTTTTTTCCAGCATGTGGCCTCAGGTCAGCCTCTGTGCGGCCCGAGGTACAGGACGACCATCTCTGGGGCCAGAGTTCTCCTCACCTGGGCAGGAGGCCCTCAAGCCCGGGCAGCTCCTGGCCGAGTTTTCATTCTGGCCATGGACAGGTCGGTGTAGGGAGATTTTCATTAGGAGGAAGAAAGGGTTGTCTTTGGCAGGCGGCTGGTGTGATGTGCTCCTCTCGCGGCCAGCGTGGGGACCCAGGACTGGCTGGTTCTGTCCCGGCTCTGGTGCACTGGCTCCCTCTCCCAGATCAAACCCAGCCCCAGATCAACACCTGCTTCTTCCTCCTTCCCCTACACTCCTCATTCAGGGAACTCTTCTTCCCCTGCAAGCTTTTGAGTCCCACCTTGAAGCTGAGTTTCCTAAAAACAAGCCTTCATCTCCTGTGTCTCTCCATCCCTGTCCCCTTACCCCAGTCCCACCCCTGGAGTGTGCTATGTTCTGAGCAGATCCTGGGCGGCAGGACTGGCGATCCAGCCCAGATGTGTGCGGCTTGCTAGAACCCTGGATGCTCGGGCCAACCAGTGAGCATAATGGGGGGGCGGGGGGGAGGCAGGTGTCTTTTTAAGCCACACAGGTTGACAGGGTATCGTCTTGATCATGTCTGGAAAGCGCTAACAGCAAATTTCCCCGGGGATTTCGGTCAAACGGGAAGGTGCTGCTGCCTTTTTGAGAACAAAGAGAAGCCTGTCAGTGGACACAACCATGCAGCACCATCCCTGGCAACGCACGGGCCCCTGGCCGTCCAGATGGGGCTGCCGAGAACCCCAGCGGGTGGCCGCCGGCACCTAGTGCTGGAGCCTGGAGCCGGCAGCACCATGGACAGAGCCCCCTGCTCCACTGGGGAGCAGGTGCTTCTTGACCCCCTCTTCTCACGCTTTTGCTTTATGGTCTAGGCACGTTGGACACAGCCACAAACATGACCCATTGCAGCTTTCCTCACTTCTGATTTTATCCGAGAACTGACCTTGCAGACCTGAGTGCGGGACGGCCACTCTCCCAGTCACGGGTCCAACACCTGCACTCGTCACTGCTCTGTGGCTACTGCCTGTGGCCAGCAGGTCCCAGGACTACGGAGAGCACCTGGGGTACCAGCCAGTGAAGCCGCCACATACACAGCCAGACTGGGTGCAGGCAGTTCCCTCTGGTTCAGGGAGCAGACGCATGAGCCCACGGGGCCCACGCTGTGCAGCTTCCCATCTCAGGGCAGCGCTGAGCCATGCCCAGCTCCTCCCATCCCTGTCGGTGTCCCCGGCCAGCTCCCCTCTCCGGCTTCAGGGTAAGCCATGCAGAGAACGGCTTACCCTGGCTCCCGTCAGGCCTTTGCCAGGAGGACCGGCGCTCTGTCTTCCTTCATCATCGCTGTTAAAACAGGACACGAAAGAAGCAAGCCGGCGGCGGGCGTGGTCCCTCTGGTGCTCCCGAGTCCTGTGGGCCCACGTTGGTCTCCTTTCGCTTCATGAGCTTTTCCTGAATCCACTTCTTTTCTCATCCCTTAGCTGACATTCGAGTCACCTCACCTGTGAATTCTCTTCACTCATATCCTTTGCAGTCTTTAAAAAAATTTTTTTTATCTTCTTGCCTTTTTCTCGTGGTTTTGCAGAGATTTGTTGTTTGCTCGTTGTGGGTTTTCAATATCATCCACGTCGCTGGTTTCACACGGCGGACGGCCTGCACGGCAACCGCCCGTGGACTCCGCCAATTAAGAACTTTACAGAATAGAGGTCCCTCACGCCAGTGCCATGGTTCAGACCCTCGGGTCTTATTTAACGAGCCTCCCGCTGCCGCCCAGTCACTAACAGCCCCTCCGTTTTCCGTCAGCGCTGTGCTGTCCCAGGTGGCCCTGAGGTCAACCACTTGTGGGGACCTTGTTTTTGCCTGTGGTGTGAGGTAGGGACTGCCACCCCCTGGGTCTGCTTCTGGAGACTCCCTTCCCCCCACAGGTCTCTGGCCCTTAACCAATGAGGCCCTTCTGCCTCATTTCCACCACAGAGAACCCCATTCTCAAGGACCCGTCGTGTGCAGAGCAGAAAGTGACCTGGAAACAGCCCACTCGCCTCAAGGGGGGCAAGAAAAGGTGCAGCCCAGAGAGAGCCTTTCAACTCATCTCACCTCCCAGTGCTTCCTTGATAAGAAAACGGGCTTTTCCTTCTCTCTGTCTCCCCCCACCACGCTCTGTCTGCCCGGTCTTGCCCCCTGCTTCAGAAAGCATCCACACCTGTGCAGGGAGCCAGCTTAGAGACACAGGTCTGCCCTCCCAGCTCAGCAAGCCAGAGGCTTCACTCCGAGGACCAGAGCAGCTCATCGAGAGTCGGGGGGACCTTCTCCCCTCCTGACAGATCTGACCACACAGCCGCTGGCACATGTCAGTCCGGGGAGACGCCTCTGGTGTGATGTAGCCGTGTTCTCACACCTTACTATTTCCCCAGGAACACGCTTGCCTCCGGGTGGAACACACGTTTCTTTTCCTTGCCTCCACACTGCCGTGAGGAATAGTCATTTATAAACTCTCCTTCTCTGAGCAGAATCCAGGATGTGATGCCAAAAGGAAAAAAAAAATCGGAAGGAAAGGGCTTCAAAAGAAAATAGATCTAGTGAACTGGATACCTAAGCCACCAGCAATGATTAGTCCCAAGGGATTAAGCGGAGGAGAGGATGGCTCGAACGAGGGCCGCCTCAGCCAGGTCTGCCTCCGTCCCGTACTCGCCACACACCCCGGGCTTCACCCTCAGGCCGGCGGTCAGCGGGCTCCTGGGAGCAGCGGACTCTGTGCCCGTGCTCTTTGCACAACAGTGTTTGTTTCCGGCATCCGCGAAGCTCCGATGAGCCCTTCCGGAGCCTGTTTGTTTCCCCGAGGCAGCAGCTGGTGCCTTTCCAGATGGGCTGTGGCTTCCACGTGTGCCTGTTTTGGGGTCCCCATGATGGCTGAGGTGACCTGGCCTCCCAGGCAGCTCCGCATCCCGCAGAGGGGGGGTGAGACAGGAGGCGTGTGGAGGCAGCCGAAGAGGACGGTGGTACAAGAAGAAATGTGCTTGGTCTTTGTCCCCGGTTCCCGGCAGAGGCCTCTACAGCTGTTGGGATAGCCTGTGGGGCTGGAGTGTGTGTGTGTGACTCACCCTGAGCCTTTCCCATCACCCTGAGCTGGGGGGGTGGCCTATGGGGCCCCTCGCGGCCTTGGGATGGGGCTGGTCGCCGTAAAGACGCAGGGACCCGAGGGTGGGAACTTGTGGTCCCACCTGCCCGCCTGCAGGGAGTGGAGAGGATGGGGCTGGAGAGCAAATGCCATAAAGACTCTTGACAGTGAGACTCGGGAGCCTGGGCTGTGAGCAGAGGCGGAGCTGGGAGGACGGTGTGCGCAGGGAGGGTGAAGAGGCTCTGCCCCGCCTGCCTCTTCCCTGGCTGCTCCCCAGTTACATCCGTTATCATGAACCACAAACCTAAGTGACTGTTCTCCTGAGTTCCGTGAGCCGTTCCGGCAAATTATGGAACCAGAGGAGGGGGCGTGGGAACCCCTGATCCATAGGCAGGTGAGAAGTACGGGGGACACCCTGGGACCGGTGACAGGTGTCCGAGGTGGGCGCCATCTCGGGACCAAGCCCTTCACCCGTGGGGCCTGCATGAACTCCGGTAGTCATCGTCGCTCGAGCTGAGCCGCTGCACACCCGGTCCGAGTGTCGGAGGTCAGAGAACTGGTAGGTGTCAGGGTGTCACAACCTGGAGGTTGTGAGCAAAAAACAAAGGGAAAATGGAGACTTTTGTGCCTGTGGGTGACCAGAGCTAAACGCTGGCTCCTCACATGTCGGTGAGGGAGCTCGTGGCGCCGTCCTGCCCCCAGCACCCCGTTACCGTGGGGGCTGCTGCACCTGCTGCCTGGCCAGGGACAGGGACAGGGCGGGGGGCAGGCGAGTCCGCCCGCCCAGACGGTGCGGAAGTTGGACACACCTGCCCACAAGACCACGTTTCTAGCTCCGTTGGAATATATACCCTTTGAAATGGAGACGCATAGTGCGTGTGGGTTTTTCTGAGTGAGCAACTTCCATTTCCCCTGATGAAAAAACATTTATATTCAGTTAACCCTCAAAGTGATTGCGTACGGGTTATTTACGAACTTTTAAGTCTGGCATTAATGACACGTAGGGAAAAATAAATGAATGGGTAGCAGGTGGTTGGAAACTTCGTGTTAAATACGCTGCCTGTTGGCTCTCGGATGAGTCATCGTTTGGCATTTTCTCTTGTCTGGAGTGTCTGAAGGAAAACGTGTGTATCTGGCCCAGCCAGCTCTGTTTCCCCACGGACCTCGCAGTTATGAATGTAGGGACTGGAGAGCGGGCAGAATTCACGGAATCCGTATGAACCAGCACCCACGAAGCGAGGGAGACAGACTCTTGCATGTCTCGGTCTAGGCGGACGGTGAGGGCGGTGCGGGCGGGCACAGTTCCTCCGGCCGGGGAAGTCCCGCTGCCGATGCGGTATCCTTCCCATCGCCCTCTCAGCCCGCTGAGCGGCGACCCATCTCCTCCGCGAGGACCCAGGGATGCAGCGCTGGTCTCCGGCCCGCCTCCACCACCAGGACGAGGGGAGCACACCTTACGTCGCCCCCTTGGCTACAGACCCTGCCAGGCCTTTGGGGTGGGGACTCATGGCACCCCCACCGCACAGAGAGGAATCCAAGGTGTTAAGCCCATGAGACCATACCTAAAACTAGAGAAGCTGCAGCGAGAGGGGCCGTGGAGTCCAAGAACTTCCTCGATGGCCACCACAGGCCAGTGCCATCATCGCTGATGGGAGAGCCACAGTGGCACTAATCCTGCGGCCCTGCCTGGATCCCAGAGTGAGCTAGTTGAGAGGCTGAACTTTCTTTCTGTAGCGTCTGCACAAAGACCCCGGCCTGATTCGCCTCTGTGGCAGCCTTAGCCAGGCGTACGGGGCGAGTAGGGGCCGCGGCTATGCATCCTTGGCACGTCCTCTGGTCCTCCTGGAGCAGCCAGGCTTGGGCAGCTGCTGGAGGGCAGGGAAGAGATGGGGTCAGGTGGCTGAGTGGGAGGAGACACAAGGTGAAGAAGGCATTTCAGTAGGAGGCACAGGTGTGCGTCTGAGCCAGCCCCACATCTGTGGGCTGGATAAACCCCCACCTGGGGTTCCGAAGAACTGGCCAATGGAAACTTCTGTCAAGAGCAGAAGTAAACTTCAGGTTTTAACACCTGTTTCTTCATTTTCTTCAAACCAAGCCCTCCAGCCGCCCTGGGATGAGGTTTCGGGACTTCACTTCAGTGAGGTCATCCTGCCCTATCACCTCCCCAGCGGAGATGGGGTTGTCCTGGTTCTGTGACTAGGAGTGGACGTCTCTGTCCCCATGCACAGTGTCCATCTTAGTCCTCCAGGAAGGGGGGTCTCTGCACATGTTGGGCACCCACCGTGGTCTGGGACACACATATCACTGGTCGTGCAATGAAGCACCCACTTGGGGCAGATGGGGCTTTGGGGTGGGAGGAAAGGAATGCCCCAGGGCCTTGGCTGGAGCACACAACCTGATAGGACAGCTGGGAACACCGCGGTGCACGGGAAGGGAGGACACGGCTCTCAGTTAAGGAGACCAACAATGCCGGGCGTCTGGAGCACATGGTCCTTTCTCTCCTGAGGACGGAGACTTCTCTGCACACAGGGAACTGCAGGGAGGGGACGGACACCAGGGGACTCGAGGAGGGCCCCAGCCTTCCTCCATCCGTGAGGTCTGGTCCAGGAGGCACCGGCTCTGGACGCACACTCGCCGCTGAGGCGGGGGAGGGGCGGACAGCTCTGCACGGGAAAGTGTAGGCGGGGCTGGGGGCCTCAGATCACACTCCCTCTTCTTTCTGAGCAGTGCGCGACCACAGCGGCCCTTCCTCGGGTTATGACCGGCTTACGCCAGCAGGTCTGGCCGAGGTCACTTTGTCTGGCGCACAGACATCTGTGCCCTCGTGATGCTGCGGAACAGGCCCTGGCCGGTTTACCTGCCCCGTCAGACACGCACGGGATGAGAACTGAGCCCCCACCCCCCTAGTTCCCGTCCCCTCCCTGCCCACGTCCACCCTGGACCTCCCCGGCTGCCGCGCTTCCCGCTTCAGCCTTTGGTCTCTCCAGAAGCAGGACAGTATGAGTCGTCGTATCCGGCTCGTACAATCTACCTCTGTGAAAATTCAAAGTTATTTTTCATTACCGAAACTGTCTCTAAAAACAAAATGATGATTATAACTGTCTGGGCTCACCCCCGAGTGAGAGCGTGACTAACTGGTGACGACTCGTTGTGGGCCCCACACCACGTGGGGCCCAGACTACTCCGCACTCTGCCTTGGTTTCCAGAATGTCGCGGTATCCACGCGAACCCAGCCAGCCTCGGATCTTCGGTGGATCTCTGAATCTCAGGGGCAGAGTCCCACGTACGGTTCGAATGTCGACGGTGGACGTGCCCCTGTTGGAGATCCGCACCACAACCCCGGCGTTGCTGCACGGACGGACATCTCGCAGGCGAGGCTGTAGGTGCGCACTGGACAAGAAGGCGCTCAGGGACGTCGAGAGAGCGTGCTTCCCACACAGCCAAGAGAGCGTGGGTGACACTCGCAGACTGCGCCCAGGGAGGCCACTGCCACAGGTGCTGGGTGACAGCAGGCAGTTAGCTGCTGGGGTGAGGGTCAGGGAGCACACTGGTACAGCCAAGTGTGGTACACTGACCCCTGGGCTTCTGGGAGATCCTGGTAGAAGGGGGACAGCAGCTGGTGGCATCTCTAGCTCAGAATTCAGGAGGAGCCAGGCAGGGAATCGCAGCTGCACTCAGTGTGTGTCTTCTTGGGCTTCCTTGTGGCTGAGTCAGCTGAAGAGGCCGTCCTCATGGGCATGGGCATATAGTGCTTCATGCCATGTTCACATTAGAACAGATGGATGGTGGATAGTGAATGGATGGATGGATGGATGGATGGACGGATGGATGGGGGATAGATGGGTGGATGGTCAAACGGATGGATGGATAAGTGGTTGGATGGATGATGGATGGGTGGATGGGCGGATGAATGGTGGATGGACGGATGGATGGATGGTGGATGGATGGATGGATGGATGGTGGATGGGTGGATGGATGGATGGGGGATGGATGGATGGATGGGGGATGGATGGACGGGTGGAAGGTG
>PISX010024662.1:0-27540 GCA_004024625.1 Mellivora capensis | reverse complement strand
AGAAGAAAAGAAACAAGATGGGATTGGGAGGGAGACAAACCATAAGTGACTCTTAATCTTACAAAACAAACTGAGGGTTGCTGGGGGGAAGGGGGTCGAGAAAGGGGGGTGGGGTAATGGACATTGGGGAGGGTATGTGCTATGGTTAGTGCTGTGAAGTGTGTAAACCTGGCGATTCACAGACATGTACCCCTGGGGATAAAAATACTTTATATGTTTATAAAAAATTAAAAAATTTATATAAAAAAACCCCAAGATTTTATATGAAAAAAATGTATATAAAGTGCCTACATGCATGCCTGATATATACTGTATATGCTCACAAATACAATTTCAGTTAAGCCCTAAGTGTGCACCATAAGAAAGATAAAGAGTAAGATCATGGAAGGTTCAGGATAGGTAGGGAGTACTCTTGACAGAATGGATCAGGAAGGCTATGTGAAACTGGCATTAGAAAAAAAATTGCTGACATAGATTGGATTATAGAATGGTGGAAGGGGTTCCCAGATAGGGAAAAGGGCTAGAACAAATAATATAAAAGGGAATCTGTTAGGAATGCCCAAGGCTCCAGGAACACTTCAGTTGGTATGAGCGGGAGAAGAGACAGAGATGGGCCAAAATGGCAGGTAGAAGCAGTAGAAATTAGCAATAATGGGTCCTGGGGAGAAGCACCATGATTTTGTGCCTGTTTTGTAGGATGATGATGATGACGATAGACTGAATGGAAGAACTGTTGATAGAGGGACCACATAGATTTCCCTGTGGACATTTTGTATCTGAACAGCTTGGAGAGGTCCTGGACAAGGTCTCTTAGGGAGAGCTGGAAAAAGGGATCAGACACATAAGAGATGATAGTTGAAAGAATAATTTTGGAAAGTGCCCTCCCCTTTCCCCCCTGCCCGCCATGATAGTTAAAACCAAAGAGGTCAGTGGAATTACCAATGGAGAAAATATAGAGAGAAGAGCAAAAGCATCCCTTCCCACCCCTTGCTTTGAGTATTTGAAACCTAAGGCAACTTCTCTTTTTCTCTAAATTGAGGTTCTTTTGCTCTATCATGATGACTTTTGTAAAAAAAAAAAAAAATTCTGAAACATCTGAATACCCCCCTTTTCTCCACCCACAATTCCAATCTGACATAATTGCCCAGCTTGCCATATTGTTACCAGTCCCAGTGGTAATACCTCAAAGAATGGGATAGCTTCCTTGTAAAGTTAAATAGGTGAATGGGCAATGATTTTAAATACAAATATATGAGCCTAAATACTAATATTATGTCAAGAACCTTGAACCTATAAAATAGCATAGTTACTGCAAAATGGAAGGAGTATTGTGCCATAGAGAGAACACTGAATTGAAAAAAATGGAACATTTTATTTGAGTTTTGGCCTGGTCATTTTGGCAAGTCATCTAGTTTGGCCAAGGTAACATTCCTCAGATAAAAAATGGAGGATAAGGATCAGGAGATGATACCTAGGGTTCCTGCTAAGTTCTAGAGAATTCTATGACCTATTGCTCCATTGAGTGGCCTTTACTGTGCTATGGCACAATCCTCCCCCACTCCCCCACTGTGCTTACAACTCCATTGTGGGGGCAGGAGTTTCAGAGTCCAGCTGCAAGTTAATAAATGCAGAGTTTAAGAATGAATCAATAGGGTGTTATGGGTCATTTCTGAGCTGAAACAATGCTTTGGTTTTGGCCAATACCAGGTAAAAACTGCCTCTGCGTTTTAAAGATTCATCTTAGTCTGGTCTTAAATCTAATCTACAGACATCCTTCAAAAGAGATTTCTGAACTAAGAGATTCTTCGCCTCCCAGCTCAATTTTCTATAAGAGCTCAATCCTCTCGCTTCCTTTCATTGTTCTTGTTTTATCATAAAGAGCTCTCTACAAAAATGCTAAAGCATGTATTTTTCAAACCCCTTACACAGCACTGCCCTGATGCCAGCCACAGTGAAGCAGAATGCACAGGGTTTCCGAGTTGCAATCCTACCCACTTTGATAAGAATGTACCAAATTAGCATTATCTGACAGTCCCATATTGAAGGAATCATGGTCTGACTTTTCTTTTTCTTCTGATACCCCCCGCGGATGTGCACGGTATAAGTCCAAGTCCGCAGAGTTTAGGATGAGTGTGGGAGTGTTAACAAGCCACGTTTCTTGGACAAATATATATTTCTTTTCCTGCCATATGCTCTTTTCAGTCATCTGTTAGTGATAAACACTTAGATGTGCTCCACTAATATCTTCTCATTATAAACAAGCCCATCACAAAGACCTTGATAAAACCTGCCCTCTGTCAATACTTAAGGAAAGAAAGTCCGTAACACAGAAATACATCTGGAAGCTATTCTCCGTTCTTTTAGGAATAAATTTCAGTACTAGTAATATAAAACGTTTGCTTTATCAAAAGGAAATGCTAAGTATTATGTGCATTATTTTCCACATATAATGTAGAGCACAGAACAGGGCTAGGCAAATAGGAACAAAAAGAGCTGCGGGCATGAGAAAACTATGGATTCCCTGGATTTAGAGCATCTTCAGAGATTTTTCACTCGTCCTTTAAGGGAATCCAAAATTTACCTTAAAAATTAAGCTTCCTTCTGGCATTCTGGTCTTTTCTCTTTTATTCCCCTGTAGAAGTCTGGTTTAGCATACAGATCATAAATCACTAGCTCAGGTGGGAAAGCCAGCTAATTATTTTTAAGTGATGGGGGCTTTGAGGTGGCCCCCAACCCGCTGAAAGATAAGGGCTTAGCTAGGTCGTCTGAACCTAAACATCTAGCCTACAGCATAACAACTTAATCTAAACCCGTGTGAGGATATCAGCCTCATATAAATGACAAGTTTTTAGGGAGTCGGTTTCCCAGATTTAGACCATATCCATGGGTTGGAGAAAGAGCTCTAACAGGTCTCTCTGTCCCTGTCTGTCTGACTCCTGCCACCTTGGTCTTTGCACAAGTCCTCCAGAAAAACAAAACAAAACAAACCAGCAAGAAAAAAGCTTAGCCGAGACCCAAGTACTTGTCCAGAGAGGTGAGCTCTCCTGAGAAAAGGGCTCATAACTAAAGGAGGGGCTGTTGGACCCTGTGAGGGCAGAAGAACAGCAGAAGGCCATTTCCCTTCCCTTTCCAGGATCTCTGATTATATTTCTAGAAACCGATTCTACTCTAATAGGCTTTGTCATAATTCACAACGGGACTGGAGCAGCCAGGGATAAGAAAAGGCAGAAGAGGGAAAAGGTATAAGTTCTCAAAGCAGAGGTGAGATTTGGGGGGAGGTGAGATTCATGGGAAAATGAGGCAGTGGCAGGGAGCGGGTGAAAATGCAGACTTTTTCAGGGCCCCAAGGGGGATACAACAGGAGGGGTGGTCTTGGAATATCATCATCAACTAGATGGCCATCAGCTGAGGTGGTGGGAGGCTTTCTGGGAGTTTGCCCCCAAGAATTCCTCTAAGATCAGCGATCTTCCATACTGGGCACCAGATTCAGCATGCTAGGCTAGAGGACTAGCAACAACTTAGGGAGGGTTTCACATGGGCTCAATTTAAGGCCAGAGAAGAGAATAGAAGAGGGGAGACTGGGTACCTGGGAAGCATCCTGGCCAAAGTTAAGAAAGAGGAACCCTGGCAGGAGACAGTCCTTGGGTAAAAGGGCTATAGTTAGCGGATGTTAATTCTCAGGGACTCCATTTGGTTTGAATGGCAATGAGGTGAGTGGGGGGAGGGATGTAACGGGAGCACAGCCCCTCAGAGGCTTGCTCCGACTCCGACTCCTAAAAAGACTCCACGAAGGTGAGTTCAGGAAGTGGACAGGCTGGAAAAGGTTAAGGGCAATTCTGATCATGGAAAGCAGAGGAAGGGAGGAAGCTGGGGCTCATTTCTTTACTCTAGTGGACAGTCTAAGGTCCTGAAGGGAAACACTCATACTCACAAGTGTGGGTATGAGCATTCCTCCAGTTATAGATAAAGTCAATTTACACAAGTAACACAAACAATTAAATGGGTCTGGTCCATGAGAGAAATTAGACTTCGTCCTTTAAATTAGAAAGCCCCAAACACCTCATGCTGGTATCAGGGATTCATGTTAAAAACAAAAACAAAAGCCCCTCTAAGGTTAGTGGTGCTTCAATTTGAATGTGCACGAGAATTACCCGGGGAGCTTATTAATCAGGTGGATTCCCAGGCCCCGCCCACAAACTATGGATTCTTTAAATCTAGGGAGGGGCCTGGGGATCTGCATTCACCAAGCACTGGTCCATCCACCTGCAGCGTCCTCTTTAGCTAAAGAGCAGAACCAATCCAGAGATCTTAATGATGATGAACTAGAGGCTGATCACAGACTGCCTCCTAAGTGAGCGAAGAAAGACGAACATCTATTTACAGTTAAATCTGCACTGCCAAAAAAGACCCCACTCTGTAGAACACAACCCCTTATCTTGGTCCTTTGAAAACGAAGGACCCGTGCATGATAAGCAGGAACCCTGGGCTCTTGCGGGATCAGGATGTACCTTCTGTGCGCGGGGTGCCCGAGGGAGCAGCCCTGGGAGCCCTGTCAAGGCTCCTTTATTTGTGTAAAGGTCTGCGTTCTCTCAGTGGCCACGCTGCAGTGGGCTGCACTGCTGTGCCGCAAAGCCTCTTGGGGGAGGTCGAGCTCTGCCAATCCCCTCCCCCTCGCCTGGTCTGCCCCTGGCTTAGCTCCTGATTAATTCAGGGCAATCCTGAGAAGTTAACCCTTAATTGGATGGCTCTGGTGGGGAGCTGAGAGATTGCTGGTGATTTATCATCACCCTCAGTGGGTTGTTTTTTTTTAAAATGTAGAAATATTTTCCAAGGCAACAAATAAAAAATTATTTTTAAAACCCACATTTAAAAAACATTAGCTACAGCATTCTTTTCTTATGTGACTGTATCCTCCACACATAACAATTACTTCTCATCCATCTCTTTTAACAAACTTTCAATACATAACATAAAAATATAACTAAAATTACAGCCTTAGTTTCTCAAAATGTGTCTGGACTCCATATCTGTTTCTTGCTCCCTTTGGAGAAAACAGTCTTTCTTCTACCAGAGATAAGATTTTTTATTGGGATAGTTGAAGCTGGAGAGATTTCCTTAACAAGATTATGTAAATGTATGCCAAAGACATAAACCACATTTTCTCAGAGAGTGGAACACTTCAAATATCATTTAATAAAACAGGACCATGGGTAGAAACACCTCTATAAATTGTTAAGGGGCAAAGCAAGAAGGCTGAACCATACACATCTGATCAAATTTTGTTTGATTCAGTTACTTTATTAAAGTCTCCTAGAGAAGGACAGAGGACCATCGTACCTCCGTAGAGGGCAACTTTTTTTATTCCTCTATCACTTGAGGTGGAAGAGGGGGTATTAGCCCTCATGGACTGGAGAGGACCTTTGTGGCTTAGTGCCACTATGTTGAAGGTGGAGTGGCAGTTCTCAGTGTAAGAGACCGCAATTCTATTTTCCAACAGCATTAAAAAAAAAAAAAAAAAGACTCAGAACCAGCCCCGTGACTAATAAGGAAAAGAAACTGGCTCCCTTACTCCTATCTACCCCTCCCCCATTCCTGCCCCAATACCATACCACATCATGTAGTTTCTTTAGAATCCATGAACTCTTTTTGGGAAAGATATAAATGAAATGTTTTCTATTTATGATCTTTGCTTAACACTTGTGTTGAATGTGCATTTTACTTAAATTTCTTGAGTTGAACAACTAGTCTTGTTCTAAGTTAGTCTCCTTAGCCTTTGTTCCTCTTGAGTCTGCTAGCAGAATTTATACATAGACACTCAAAATTGCAACCAATGTCCAAAAACAGCTGTGCTCCATAGACCGAGTGCTTCTCTGCATGAAGACAGCAGTTCCAGAAAGTTCTTTGCCAACCTGAGAAAATGTTAAGCCAGACTTTTTCTATGCCCTCCACCCAATCAGAAGTTCTATAGAAAGAAGAAATGACTGTGTTTTTGATAACAAAGGAAAACCTTTAGAAAAAATAGCTCTTATATGTAGGAGTCAGCTACCCATCTCTTGCTGGGTTTCTGGGGAGGCAGAACCACACTTATCCAAGTAGGTGGGTGGGCTGGCTTTTGTGGAAGGGCAAGTCTGCGGTCTTAAGAGCTGATATATTTTTGCAGCAACCATTTCCTTAAGGGGGAAGAACACAATTGTTAATGATTGTATTTCTGATAATTAAATAATTTTATTTTTATTTTTAAATTGTTTTAAGATTTTATTTATTTGAGAGAGAGAGAGAGAGAGCGCAAGTGAGCGCGCGCGCACGAGAGAGAGAGAGAGCGAGAGAGCGCACAAAGCGGGTAGGGGCAGAGGGAGAGAGAGAAGCAGACTCCCCGCTGAGCAGGGAGCCCAATGCGGGGCTCGATCCCAGGACCCTGAGATCATGACCTGAGCCAAAGGCTGATGCTTAGCTGCCTCATCCACCGAGGCATCTCTGATAATTAAAAGATTTTAAAGCAAAATGCATAGGTCATAAATATTTTTGAAGAAAACAAAAACCCCAATATTGTCCAAATTCAGACATAAAACTCCTGAAAGATCAAACCCAAAAATGATCACTTCCCCAGAGGCTACCGTAGGTATGTGGGACTCAAAATAATGCAAGAACAAAGAGCATTCTCTTAAGCTGGGCACTTGAGAAACCACAGTGTATGTGAGAAACCACAGTGACTGAAGCCAGGATTCCTCGGTTTTCCTGTTAGACTCAGGCAACATGTTGCTCTGCGTCTGAACGCTAGGACCTTCCTTCTCTACATCCATTTCCTCACGGGGAAAGTGAGGGGGCCTCCCTACATGGCTGCAGAGACCCTTCCTTAGCGTTGTGTCTGTTGATTCCAATATCTTTAAATACCCAGCCTGGATCCATCGTTAAAGCCCTACACTTCCATAATGGTGTGTTTCTGCTATCTTGGTTTCTATTCTTTGGGACGCCTGGATGATATGTGTTGCGCACTGATTAGCACAGGTCGTTTTCTTAAACGTCTCTTAACCTGCCCTCTAAATTCTACAGCTAATATTTTAGAAGGCTGCCTTAATGACTCCTCAATTTCCTCCTCTGTGAGAGTAATTTCTGGTAATGACACACCTCTCAAAACGTCTCTCTTTATGTAGAGAATAGATCTCTACCTGTGCCCAAACGTCTTTGTGTTCAACATCCCAGAAAGACCGCATGCTGGAGATGGGGAGGCCTTGCAGACAGCCCCAGGCAACCCTCCGGTGTCTCACAAGTGGAGGCAGACGCCGGTGCGGTGACTGTCTTGCCCAAGGACACAAAGCCAGTTAGTGGCAGGTACAGGTGGAAAAGCGAGGTCCCCTCCTCTCTTGCCCAACACCTTCTCTCCTAACTGATTGTGCCTTTCGGGGGCACTACTTGCTCCCGTTTCCCCCTTTTGTTTTCCCAAATGTGTTTATATCTCTCTATAGAAAGGACTCGATCAAATTTAGGATTTTAACCTTCAGAAGACCCCATGGCCCTGACATGGGTTATTATCCACTCAGCATATGTGATTCAAAACACTCATGTGACTTTTGCGCCTGTCACCAGCTCATTTGCTGCGTTTGGTTTATTCAGCCATGATTAGAGAGAGTCATTTGCAGACACACATTTGGAAACTCTTTAACAAGCTTCTAGCAGTTTCCTTCCCGAAGCTGTTTAAGTAGATGAGGGTGTGGTGTGAGCAACGACAGCAGTTTCCTCCACACTCCCGATTCCCCTGCTATTCCTATGTCTTTATCGGGACTTCCATTTTGTGGAAAAGCTTTTTAAAAAAGAGGGAGAGAGAGAGAAAGAGAGAAAACAAACCAAAGATGCACATTTCAGAGCCTCTAAGCCATCATTTCAGGAAGACTGACTCAAGAATTAAAATTGAAACCATCACACTATAACCTGAAAGTTCCCTTAAAAAAAAAAATCCCCCCTCCCTCTTTTTATTTTAAAGAATACTTTTTGAAGTAATTGGCACAAAGACTGTTCTAGTGCAGATTGCTGCAAGTGTGCTCTTGGCAAGAACATCACAAGCACTAGAAAAACTTTAATATGCTCAAGAAGGCAAATACAAACTGACACCAGGAACTCAAGTGTGGGAACAAACAGGAGGAAAAAAAGAGAGCATCTCGATTTAATACAAACCTACGTACAAAGGGACCAATTTCCACGATTCATGGTTTAGCATACAATGCAGCTGTCCTCTGAGTGAATATAGAGTAGTTATACATAAGAAATTAGAATTATCAATTCGAGGGAATTTCTCAAGAGTCCTTTTGATATGTAATACCACAACCATAATGCCTGAGAAACCAGATATCAATGCATTAAATGAGATCAGGTTGGGATCTATTTAGAAAAGGAGGGTTTAAACTAGAAGCATCTCTTTGATTTGACTTCCGGAGCAGACCTTTTGCAGGGAGACTCGAAATGAGTAGCGTAACCCCTACCTGTAGCCTTGCTTCCCAGGTCTTTAATATGTTTGAATATATGTAACACAGGAAGGGGGGATTGTTTAGAAGTGTTTGCTCTGTGGAAGAAACAGGAAGAAACCACAGCCTTTTGCACTCTGTAAGATATGGGGGGAATCATCCAATTCTCTTTATTCCACCAGATCTGAGAACAAAAACTTTTTTTTTTTTTTTTTTTAAATTTCCATTCTCAAGTCCTCTTCTTCTCTGCTCTTTTATTGTAAGGGTTCAAGGATTTGGAGATTGTCTGCCTCTTCCTCCATCCATGTCTCAAATTTATGTCTGCTTGTGACCAACCCTTACTTCCCCCTGAAACTGAACAGAGGGCTCCATTTTCAGTCTTGCTAAGTAAGATTTCTCCTGCAACCCCCTGGAGTTCAAACGTGCTGTCCTTTTTTTTTTTTTTCTTTCTCAGGGAACGTTTGAAGTCCCCTTTAAAAATAATGCCTTGAGGATATTTTTCCCTAATACCATTTAAAGAAACTTGAAAGCATATGGCTCTTGAAGCACACAGGGTCCTAATGAAGTAATCAGCAACACTGCTCATATGCACACTTCCACCGGGAGCTTTTCACACCCAGCCCAGCTCGGTCTTGGGAATGACAGAGAATCCTGCAGGAACGCCTTTCCTCCATCTGCTGGTGTAAAGACTGAGGGAGCCACTGTACTGGAGCGGTGACTTTCCACCTTCGGAGGGTGGAAGGTGGTGGAAAGGTTGTCGGGATCAGAACTGTCGGTGGCAAAGCAAATCAATTTGGTAGCTTGTAAGGCAACTCAAGACAAATGTTCCTCTTTCCTCTGTTGTGCAGTGTCTGTTCGTGGTGTGGGAGGAGAAAATAAAGTTTCTCTATAGGGTTTTATTTGATGTAGCCCCTAGGAGCTCTAGCATCACCTTAGGTGATTCTCCGCACAGCCAGCGAAGACTAAATAAAACAAAAACATGGGATATTAATGCCCTTTCCCTGGAACTGGGAAGAGCACGCTGTTCTCCCGCAGTGTTGCAATGGATTCTCTAAATCTATCACAATTAAAATCACACTTCTTCAGGCACAACCTCATTAGTGCTGAAATATCACATCTTGTGCGATTTCCTTGGGATTTTAGCAAAACAAGTAATGATTCTTTTGATTATTGGAGTGACTTGTGCTATCAGGACTGCCAAGTATGTATGTGATTGTTTACAAGAACTAGGATCGGCACTTGACTTTCTTATTCCTACTTTGGTTTAGGAAGACACAGACCCCAAAGGAGAGGCTTTAGGCAGTACGGGCCAACCGAGCCCACTCCTGCTGTATTTCCTTTTCCAGAAGAGTTTGGAAGAGAGGAATAAGGAGAGCCGTGGAATGGCAGATGGGTGGAGGACTGAGGTTCAGGGGCAGGTCTCCCCCTCTTTGCCGGTTTCTATTTGGTCAGATGATGCTTCCCAAACATCCAAATGGCCCTGCAGAATTTTGTGTAGCTCACCCAAACTACAGGATTTCATTCATTCAGCAAGGATCACCAAGGTTCCTATGTTGCCAGGCACTGTTCTAGGCTCTGGGATACAGTGATAAAAAGGACAGATGAAGTGGGAGAGCTGAAATCTGATGAATGTTTCTGACTGCTGCAGATGGCTGCTCTGGGGTCCTGAGTGACAGCAGGAAGGCCAAGGAGGAGGCCTCTGCAGAGGTCCAGGTCGGGGAGGTGATGGTAGCTCAAGAGGGAATGGTGGCAAGTGGTTGGGTTGTGGAAACACTTCGAAGGCTGAAATGCCAGAATTTGCTAATGTGTTCAGTGTGGGGTCAGAGGTAAAGAGTTAAAGAGTGGTCTCAAAGGACACTCTTGAGCCTTTGGCCAGAGTCTCAGGATGGAGGAGGCTATCATGTACAAAGATGGAAAGGGCTGGTGTGTAGGGGATGGGTTTTGATTTTGGTTATATTAAGACCGAGAGACTGTCAACATTCAGTAGGATGTGGAAGTTTAAGCACACTTCATCTGTGCCATTTTTTTTTCACACTGTATTTGGAGATCTTCTATTTGCTAAAATATAAATAGCTCTAGAAGTTTTACACATACCTGTTATGAAAAGTCCCCTTGGCAAAATGGAGAAATTAGTGATGTGTGTGCTCTCGTCCCTGATTTTTTTTAGTCCACGTGGGAGAGGACAATGGGCTTATTTTCTGATAAAACCCACCCTGACTGGGACTAAAGGCAAACACGGCGGGCCAGGTAAACACAAGCAATAACCCTCCATAGTTATAAAGCCTATGCAGGTATTTTCATGAGACAAATTCTATCCTTCATATGCTCCCTTTAGACATCATTTGTGAGGCGTCTACCTTTTCAAGTGTGGGGAGCTGATTTCAAAATCCAGGCCAGGAGAATAAATCTATGCCTCCTAGCCCATGTCCAGCCCCAAATGCAAGAGTCCAGAGAGTGCTGTTTGAGAAGCTTTAGTCTGAATGGTCTAAGAAGTTGCGCACTCTCCCTGCGCCCCGCCACTCCTCTTTGCCCACTCTCCGGAAGACATCTTTGACTGAGCTTATTACCAGGAGAGAGAAAGGCGGTCTCTAGAACTTCTTCCTGACAGAGCATTGGCAAACATTGAGAGAATGTTGGCCCACTTTGCACAGGCTTCCCTTTCAAAACCACTTCTCCAGAGTACGGTGGGTGGCACACTTTCCCAAAGCAATGACCTTCTCCTGGTTGCTAGTGGAGGACTGCTGTTTATGTTTGATTTCCTTAATCCCTCTAAAGCAGCAAAGAAGACTTAGGTGGTAATTTATTTATAAAATTATAATAAAGCTTCAGCAATTTGAATGCTGTGTAGAAAGTAGGAGGTAGACTGTACGGAGAGGCAAACTTCGAAGTGAGCATTTTGACAGTCTTTTGTTTTATCTACCCTCGGAATCAATTTTGTCATTTTTAATTGACCGATTTTCCCTTGTTTGCTTAACATTTATTAATTGATTGTTAGGCTCATGCAATTAATTCAAAAGCTGGCAAGTTTAACACAGAGAAATTAATTTTCTTTTACCAACAGGCCACTTAAAAATACATTTTTGGAAGCCTGGGTTACCAGGAAATTACCTTCAAATTAATCAATAAGAAAATTAGGTGGTAGTGTCCCTTGACATCTGTCAATCCAAAATATGTCAGTTTCTTCCTTTTGTTTGAGTGGGCTTTTTCTGCTGAGTAAGGAAAACGAAAAACCTGGATATTAAAGTAAACTGACGTTGCCTCTCAAAAGGCAAAGGGAAGTAGCTCTTTTGCCAAAATGTACAATGCTGGCATGGATTTGATTTTTCACTGAGATACTTCTGTCACAAAGTGGTGAATTTTATCACAGAACGTGAAAATGAAGTCCACCGTCTTCTTCCCGGATCAGCTCTTCTGCCATTTTTCTTTTCCTTCATTTGAACCCTCACTAGGTGCCACCCTTCTGCCAGGCCCCGTGGGGGCAAACCTGTCAGGGAGATGGATGTGTGAGCCGAGCCCTGAACGAGGCCTGTAAATGCAAAGTGCAGGGATAGTGACGAGGGGGACTGTCCTGACGAAATAGATGGAGAGGTGCTCATGAAGGAGGAAGCATTTGAGCGGAATTCCTACAGACAAGTAGGATTTGATTGGCATTTAACTCTTATCAACAAAAGCATAGAGAGGCAAAACTGCTGCTTGTGTTTGGGAACGTAAGGGAGTACAGAGAGATCCCGGAGTGGGTGGGAAATGCTGACGTAGGTAAAGTGGGCTAGACGGCGGGATGCTGTGAATGCCATACAAAGGAATCAGGACTTTCTGTTATAGACGTACGGGAACAATGGAAGACTTTTCAAGAAAAGAGTATAGGACCTGACCTGAGACTTGAGAAGAAAACTGTGAGGGCATTCATTCATTTACTCATTCATTCATCCATTCACTCATTCATTTATTTGTTAAATAGGTAAGCATTTGACTGTAATGGGCACTGCTCTGTGCCAGGCACTGGGGTCATCACAATTAATAAGGATCCCACAGGCCACCTCCCTGGGCCCAAGGAAGGTGTGATCAGGGCTACAAAGGAAGGTGAATCAAAGGAATGGCCAGCACCCTGTCCAGGTGAGGAGAGAAAACGAGTGTGGGTGAGGCTAGCATTCAGCTAGTTACTCAGGCTTGAGCCTTGGAGCTCTGTTTATTTTTAGTAACCCTCCATTTCATCAGAGGTTAAAGTCAGAATTATTGAGTGCAATCACTTCTCTTGGACTCGTCTCTCATTCTCTGCCTCTCACTTTCTAGAGCCAATCATCAGGCTTAGGACTTCTTCTTTCCCCTCTCTCTTAACGACTGGTGTTCTCTTCATTCTGGGTGCCATGACACTAGTAAGGACTACTGAAATCTTACATCTAGACAACCTGATGGGCATCTTCCTAACTGGTCTCTTTTTTCCTCACTCTAATTTATCCTGTGTTTTGCTGCCAGATTCATCTTCCTGCAGTGTCTTTACACTGACCCCATCCCTCCTTTTATGTGCTGTGTGATTTGGAACAACGACATGGCATCTCTGAGGCTCTATTTCCCATGTGTCAAATGGGCATGATCATCCTTGCCATCCCTGTCTTACAGAGTTGCTGAAAGAACCAAATGGGGCAGTGCTTTTTTTACTTGGAAACAAAATGCCTTGTCGATATAAAGTATTACTACTATTACTACTACTACTACTATTATTGTTACTATTCAAGAACTTTGATTGATTCTGGAATAAATTTCAGACCACTTAGTCTTCAGGAAAATCTTGTGACCATTGAGTCCCAAGCTTCACAATGTGATCTTCCATAACTAGCCCGCACCGCCATACTCCAAATGTTTTTTTACACCATCTCCGGAATCTGTCTTGCATTTACCTTCTCAATACCCTTTTTTTTTTTAAAGTTTTTATTTATTTATTTGAGAGAGAGGCAGTGAGAGAGAGCACGAGCAAGGAGAAGGTCAAAGGAAGAAGCAGACTCCCCATGGAGCTGGGAGCCCAATGCGGGACTCGATCCTGGGATTCTGGGATCATGATCTGAGCCAGAGGCAGTCGTCCAACCAACTGAGCCACCCAGGCGTCCCTCAATACCTTTTCTTACACTACCTCCTAGGCCAGGAATTCCTTCTCTATCTCCCTCCATCAGTGAAAATAAGATCCATTCTTCAGGATCTATGTCAAACCCCTTCTCCTCTTTGGAAACTTCCTGCCCAAAGCTGTCCTCTTCCCTCTGAATTCCCAATATTGTCTCTACATCCAGTCAGCACTAGACATGTACTACTCGGGGTTATTCTCTCTTGTCCCTGCCCCTCTCTTTCTCCTCAGAGGCATGGAATGTCTTTTCGTTTCCAGTATACCATGCAGGGCACAGACTCTGGGAGGTACTCAACTGATGACTGACTGCTTGAACACTCTCCATTCATCCTGAGGGACAAAGTTCTGAACTTTCTTCCTTTTGATTCTCATAACATTCTCTGAGGTAGGTAGAGCACACAGTAGCTTATCTGTTTTGTAAATAAGGAACTGGAGTCAAAGGGAGATGACGTTGTTTGTTTGGCTTTATACAGTCAGACATAGTTGTGACGTTCTTCCAAGTTAGTGTTCTTCTTTCACAGACCACACTCCGCTCCCGCCACTCTAAATTCCTATCTCGATCCACCTGAGCAGTCTTAAACCCTTCTTCCTTCTGCTTCAAATAGCTTTCAAGGAAATTGCCTTGAGAACGTAGGTAATGATCAGATTCCTATTAGTTGCTGCCTGAACACACTGGACACTTCAAGAGGCCCCCTTGTTGGAGCTATAGAACATGTCCTTGGAGATTGGCTCATCATGGCCCTGGGAGAAAACACACCATTTCGACCTTAAGGAACTTAAAAATCTCTCTGTGATTAATTACTGAGTCTGGTCAGTGCAAACAGTGTTCTAAGGCTTCACTCAGTGAACAGTACAGTACCAAATTCACAGGTGGCTAACATGAACAGTAGACCTCACATTAACCAGAGTGAGCCACCGTGGCGAGGAGTCCTAAGAGGCTTGTCACGCCTATCCACCATGGATTCTCCATGGATTCCTGGCCACTCCATAATCCTTCTCTCTGAGCAACCCGCAGACTTCACTGCGGGGATGGAGGCTGGTGGTAACTTCTGGCCACCTTCCTCCTCTTATTTTATGAACATACTTTCTGCCCTTTGCCCTCTTCAGAAATAAAACAGGTAATATGAAGGCTTGTTAAAAAGGATTCTCTTGACAAAAACCTATGCACCAAGAACAGAAATAAACTGGAGAAAAGATCAATGCCTAGTGAAAAAACATAAACTAAGCCAGTATCTTCAGAAATGCTAAAGTCCCAAATGTTACAGTTGTAATCCAATAAAGATAATCTTGGATATTAACAGAGAATTAGACCTTACAGAATGTTTTCACTCATATTATCTTACATTAACCTCAGAAGAGGCACTTTTACTCCCTTTCAACAGACTCAGGAAGGCTAAATGGGTTCCCTAAGGTCAGGTACAAATCGGGGTTAAACCTACATCTGTTGATTCTAAGGGCAGGATTCTGTACATTCTACCAAGTCACCAAAAATGTCATTAATGTGATTTTTTAATATTAGTTATATATAAAAAACCACTTATAAATATCTGTATCGATGATTACTTTCAGCTTTTAATAGTTTACAGATAATTTTATTTTATTTATTTATTTATTTATTTAATTTTTTTTTACCAATTTCTGTCTGGTAGCTCTATTAGGCTACAACAGTTACTACCACATAGTTGATTGCTGGAGAGAGTTTAGATTCCAATGATATGTTGGAATCAACTTCTGTACAAATATTGTATTCTTTAATTAATGGTTCATTTTTATACAAGTCAACACATTGACCCTGTGGCAGTCTTAATTGGTCATAAATATGCCTAACAAATTGTCTAGTTATTATGGAAAGACGTATAGCCATGCTTCTCTCAATCTACAGTCCCATTCTTGTATCTCCACACAGCTCTGGAAGTTCACTAGTGTTTCAGTCTTCTTAATATTTCCAAGTTTTTAAATGGTATGTTCAAATTCCAACATGACCATGGGAAATAACAGACTGAACCAAATTAGAAGTTGCACAAGTATTGTGGCATACTGTAGAATCATTAGGCACAGTTCAGGGGCTGGTCCTTCCCTTTGAATGGAGCTAAAATAATTCACAGTTTTCTGAAACTCCTGATTATCCCAACTCATTTCTAAAAAAAAAGGATTCAAAACAGGATATTTCATCTCTTCCATATGAAACCCTTTGCCTTCTTCTTCACTTTGTGCCCAGATAGGCCAAGAAGGTGCCAGGAGAGGTGACTGATGGTGAGTTCCAATAATCGCGGTACCAGGGGATACATACAGGAAGGAGCTTTAGTCAGGTTTCCTCTGGAGCTGTCCATTCTGGGCTGAGTGCTCCATTTGTGTGGTCTAGTACCCACTTCCACACTAGCTCTGGGCTTCCCCCATTTGGCTAACTCTGGGTGCCCATATCTAAAGACTTGTCCTGTTGTTTCTGTGGTTTCTGACAGAAGATGTCTGGTGGCAGTTAATAACTACTACGCCAAACAAGTAGCCCCGTGAGAAGTGTACCTATTTCAAGAAGCCCCAGATAGTCCATTCTGTCAGCTCTACCTCATAATGTTCAAATACCACATCTATGAACTTTTCAGCTCTACGGTTCTATGATTCTCAAGAGGGGAAGGGAAAAGAACACAGGGGAAAGAATCTCAGAAAAATCTGTGGCATTTCTTCTTGGGGATGCTTTGCCATTCTCGGAGATAGATTATCTGTTCATGCCTCTGTAGTTTTGAAAATTCACTGGGATGGGGACACAAAGCCCAGGACTGGAACAAAATATCGCCTGCCCACATCCCACTAAAATTATGCCCCCTATGCCCATGCTGTCACCATGGATCCAACATTCTGGGCCTGACCCTGCTCCTAAGCTTACCTTGCTCCTAAGCTTGCTCCTAAGGACCTTGCTCCTAAGCTTAACCAGAGGTTAGAAAGGAGAAGGGAGCTGGGTAAGAATGAACTGAGGATTTCCTTGGTTTCCTTAATAGGTGAAATGTGTCTTTCTGGTCAACCTTTATGTTCCTCTCCTCCCTTCTTCCCTCCTAAACTCTCTCTACTTTGGTCTAGCTCTGCTTACCTCCATGGTCCCAAATCACACTCTGTTCCTTCTCCCACATCCTGCCCATTTCCCTAGTGCCCGGGATGAAAGGATATCAGAACTCCCCTTCCCCACTGTAATGTTAGATGGTACTTCTTCACTGCAGTGCAGATTACTGCTGTCTCTGCTTCGTTCATTGACACCTTCTTTCTTTAGCCACCACCACAAGTGGGGGTGAGGTGTTGGGGGAAGTGGTCACGTGACTGGGGTGGGGGATGGGGGTGGTGGTCCTAGGGTACCCCAAGTGGTGTTTCACCTGCTGTTCATCTCATTGGTTTCCTTAGTTTCTTACTAGTCTCAGAAATCAGCTCCAGGATAACTGAGTCTTTCCAGAAGTCTGAACTGACAAGAGTCACACTCCAATCCCTGGGGAGCTTCTTCTGGGTTAAAGGTCCATCCAGTCCTAGGTACTGGGAGCTGAGGGAGGCCAGCCTTCAGGGATGGCTAACTTTCCCCCAAGAAAAGAGCTCCATATTTTGTTGCTCTTGGAGGATGGACAGATGCCTATGCTTTCGATGGAAAAAAGTGAAAAAAGATGAGAAGGAACAAGTTTGGAAGTAAAAGTTCAGGGCAAGATAAATTGCTTCCTTTCCCTAAGAATTGTTCTCCTCTGTCTGCCTGTCGTAACTCCCAGAGTCAGGTCAAGGAACCTGTAGATTTCTCTGGATATATATTTTCCTGCTTTGTAGGTATTGGCTGCACGATCTGATAAAAGCTGAGCCTAAATGAACCCTACGATTTGTATTTCCACAGTCACATGTGTATTGGCTATCTCTCCTCCTCCTCCTTTCCTCCCCCCTTTGGCTCTAGAAGGTTCATTACTTACAGTTACTGCAGAATCAATCTGAACTGGCCAAAATCAGCGATGGAATTTATAGCATAATAAATGCCCAGCCACACAAATGCAGTTACACATGAAAGGCTTGGCAATGGTCTTTTGAGCAATCCTTCTACATTGCAGAGTGTCCTATTTTTTTTTTTTTTATCAATTTAGCAGAATCATCTTAAGCATATTTGGAGAAGTATAATCCTGACAGCTACAGAGCAGATGTTCCCAGAGGCAGGTATTGTTGCCGAAAAACAATATTATTGATAAAAATCTTAGCATATTGGAACTTGGAAACTAACTACAGCTTTTTCATCTTTCCCACCAATCCTTTATAGCTCCATTTTCTTCACCTCACATGATGTTCCACTTTCTCTTTGAATTTTTATTTTTATGAAAGCGTCTTAACACTTTCCGAAGCATCCTAATGAACAGTTCTCTACGAAGACCCAGCCATACCCAAGTTGGTTTCGAGAGGCAGACAGAATCTGAAGTACACTTGAAAGATAAGGCACAGATTGGGGTATCAATGCTTTTCCTTTTTAAAAGTCTGCGAGTTATAAGATAACATTGGTATCTGGCCCATTTTTCTTGCTAAGTGCCCATATTATGGGTGAATCCTGTTTTACAGCATTCTGATACACAGAGAGTTGAACTTGAGCGTGAAATGCTGGAAAAAAAAATCAGAAAGACAGATGGCAGGCCGTCCTCCCCAAAACTCAATTTCATATTATGCATGTGATTGCTAATAGGCAAGCACTAAAAAACAATTTTCCTTGACGGAGAAGAGCTGATAAATTGTCAACATAAAGTTAGACTGTGGTTGCTCCAGCGATCGAAAGCTCGTCTGTGAGTTTGGTCCCATCAAAGTCGGCTTCTTACAAGCGTATCAAAATTTATGAATGCGTGTGTCTATAAAGTGACTGAAAACAACCCATAATGCATGTTTGTTTATTGTGCACCAGCTCTGTGTTGCTTTAGTACATGCAAAGCAACTGAACATATACCGGAGCCCATTTTTGTCCCGTTCTCTTTCCTAGCCTCTGCATTTGGTAATGAAAAAGTCAAGAGGCGCCTGGGGATGTGATTTCCCCTTCTGTCCTGAGAGCTGACTTAAACAAAAAGATCTGCTCTTCACTGGCTCTTGCCTGGTTTGGGAGTATACTCCACGGGGTTACCCTAGCTTTGTGGTGATACGGCAGAGGCATTTGAGAGCAATCAAGAGCATTGATTATTTGGAGGGAAAGAGGAAAAGATGCTTGAGAAAGAAAACTACATAAAATCAAGCAGACGAAAAGCAAGTCAGCTAATGATCTGCAACACAGAATGCCAAAGTTTTGTATTATCTTTGATAGAAGATAAAACTTCTGCAGGTACTGCAAAAAGAGAGAGCTCTAGATTTTCTTCCTTTTATTTGTTTAAAGTTTGTTTGTAAAGAGGTAATTACGCATTCAATCCAGGAATACCAAATTTTATTTTTTTGGACGAGGGGGAGAGAAAGGGTGAAAATTTACTCATGGTGCAAATCCGGTAGCTATGTACTATGTTTGACTTTTACACTTAAAATATTGAATATTTGCATGGTTATGACATTTAGATTTTTCTGTCATCAGTTACTGCTCATCTGAGAACAGTTGTTTAATTGCAGAGGAATGGCAACTGGCCTGATATGCACAGGCTTTATTGGAACAAAGGGATTGGGTGTTTGGATAACACTGTGGACAGGGGTTACTAAAATTAGGAGAAATGCTGAATGGCCAACCAGAATTAGAAGTAAATGAGTTGAAGTAGGAGTAGTTTTTTTTTTTTTTTAAATGAGAAAAAAAAGTCACCATTCTTAAAGACAGGAGTTTTATGAAATGTTTTATTTAAGGGAAACTTAAGGTTCCCTGAAAGGTAGCTTTTCTTATGTTGTGCCAAATACCCAGGAGTTTCTGAGAATTCAGAGACCTAACAGCGTAAACACCAAGTACTCGGGTGACAGAGGTCTGTGTGATGCTTCCTATTTCTGATTCATTTTGCAATCTAAGATTTCAATGCATAAAGAGTTCAGTTTTTTTTTCTTGAGTTACTGGTTCTAGGAAAATCATATTCCTCCTTTCAGAGTGTCTATTTATACCAGCATCAAAGATTCAGGGGACCAAAAAAAAAAAAAATCCCTGCACTCATGTAGGGCAGAAGGGTGGAAGGAAAAATAAATGGAGAAAATTCCAAGAGGAATGATTCAATGACTTACTTAAATCCACGTACCTATTCTCTTACGCTAATAGGCTGAGAACAACCTTATTTGTCTCCTTGGTAGAAAATAGGGGTCCTTTTCTCACAATGAATGCAAGAATTTTTGTTAGAATGAAACAATCTTAATCTTCATCCTGTTACCCTGAACACTGATTAGCTCATCGAGTTCGTGTTGTACTAAATGAAGATTCCTCCTACTCCTGTCTACATTTGCCGAGTGAGATTCGATGTCTTCACTCCCTGATTCCCTTAAGGACCAGATTTCTTTCTGCTCAATGCACTTGATGCCTTCATCTCTTTGCTAAGACTGTTCTCTCTGCACTGAGTTCTGCTCTCTAATGTCTCTGTAGGGCACGTCTATCCTTGAGGAACTGGTTGCAATGACGCCGTCTTGGAGAAGCTCTCTTGTTCCACCAGATGGAATTACTTAATTCATTCCATTGCCCTTGGAACATATCTCTACCATAGCACACGTTTCTTTGTGCACCTGCCTCAGTCTAGACTCTGTCCTCTGGACCAAGGACTCTATTTTATCCATCTTTGTCTTCCCAGTACCCAGTACAGTGTGTATTTACACAACAGGCACACAATCAGTATTGACCGCAGAATTGAGTAAAATCAATTCCTAAATATTTTGAATAAAAGGTGATGCTGAAGAATGAAAACTACAGATCATTTTTGGTTACAATGGACTTGTCTTTTGATTTCCCAGTTTATTATCATCTGATTAAAGCTTGTTTTTGAAAAAGTTTCCATTATGTGGATGTAAAGCTTTGGGGGAAAACCACATTCTGAAGCTCTAGTTAGAACAATTAAAATTAGTTATTTCATATCAGTCTGGAAGGAACTGAAGTAGATAAGCTCTAGGGTCAGCATATGCCTTGTTCAGCTTTCTTTAAAGGCATGGGGAGTAATAAAGCTTTCCATTTTATCTTCAGTGAAATAATACTGCTGAAATATCACCTCATTTTTGATGTCAGTGATGATTTCTTCTTACCTCCATGATGTCAAAAGGGAATTATTATTATTAGAATGACAGATTACTAATGATGCTGTAAAAAAAGAGGAATAGCTGAAATCATTATAACCCAAATACCCAACATATCCCTTCTTGTCTGAGCCTCACTGTTGGGTACTCTGAACGGAGTCACTCTGTGATCCTGCAGCTGTGTAAAAATTATTCTAAGCAGGAAGTAAATCAAGAGCAGGTGCCTATGAATTTGCACTCACAGAACACCATCCTTTTAAAGTTTTTAGGACTGGATGGCATGATTAGGAGGTATGAGTTATGTATGCAGGAGGGAAAAGCTTCTGTGGGGGCCCCAAATGTCTCATGAGCTGCTGTGGTACACTTCCACTGATGCCTTCGCAAGGGGAGACCTGTGTGGAAGGGAGGACTGGACGAGGGGCCTCTCCAGCCTTAGGCTTCTGTCAGCCTTCTGTGAGAGAGGGGCAGTATGGTCTAGTGGTTCTGGGCTATACTCCCTTTCCATCTGCTCACTTGGCTTGCTGTTGATCCATGTCAGTCTCTGGGTTTTAAATCACAGTGGCTGACCCAAGGGCCCTTTGATCGAGAATGCAGAGGTATTGGGCACTGCCACTTTTGTGTCTTAAAGACCAAATCCACAGAATCTAACATTCCTCGGCTACACCAAGGTGCCTGAGATCTGGATACATGGGTCCTCAAACCAACTGTACCATTCTTCAGATATTTCCAGTGGAAAGAGAGGGGGAAAAATACCATTTCATAGAGAAGATAGCTTATAACAAAACAGCAATTCAAGAATAAGAATGCTTTCCATTTCCGTGATACCTTCCTTTGGGGGATTTGACAATTATATTGTTAATTCCATTCAGCATTAAAGAACATTTACCTAGGGCTCAACTGTCTGCAGGGCTATTTCAGGAAGGTTAAAAGTTGCAGTTCCCTTCAACTGGAAACTTACAACCATTTCAGGCAACGCTGACAGAGATGGTCATCAATAAGCCTACTGCAAAAAAAAAAAAAATTAAAAAGGAAGAGAAATGAATTTCATAAGAACATAAAATGTGTGCTATGTGGCATAAAAAGAGGGGTGAGTACATATTGTGTTAATAAGGAACAACAATCTGTCACAGCTCATGGAATAAGGCAAGAGAGTCACTCTCAAAGCACCATTTTATTCTTGTGCTCAACTTGGGATCTCATTTGATTGCTCGGTGTAATCTCTCTGTCTTTACATACGACAGAGTACAAAAGCTCATCTAAGAATTACAGAATCTTCCCCATGCCCCTTCTCCCTCGTGGCAAAGATTTGGCTAAACGTTTCCCTGAATAGTTGAGGTTCTCAAAGCAGCACTGACTATGAGGCAATATGGCAGCTCTTGGTAATTGCGGGCAGGTTTTGCGAGAACTTCCTGGCAGCTTTAACCTCTCTGTTCCCATGAGTGAAGCTGCTCCAGATTAGGCAGACTTCTGTATTCCATTCCACCCTGAGAGTCGCAAGGAACTTTCACTCTAATGTAGCTAGTAGAGCTAAAGGGCGTGCAACCTCAACCAGCGCAGGACTAAAGAACACCGGAGGCAAATCCGATTGTTTCCTTTGTTTCCAGCAAGGAAACAGGAGCCCAGAATGATCAGTCTATTTGTCCAGTGCTGCACAGTGAGCAGACAGCAATGCACTGGTGTGGGATGAAATTTTGTGACTCCTCTCACCAGGTGTGCCCCTAGTAAGCCACTCTGTTCTCATGACTTCTACAAGGAGTCATGAGTTTGAAGGACATTTGACAAGGGGCTGTTGAGGACTGTTAAATATATTCAGAACTACCAAGTAATAATCAAGTGACTCTTGATTGTGCTTCCAGAGTTCTAGCCACTAGAATTGGGTACAAGTGGGGTACAAGCTAAATACATGTTGATTTTTAAAAAAACTGAATATGATAGCATGAAAAAGATGTCATAGAATATGTCAACCATGAGTACGGTCTTTTTAAAAGGAAAAGGAAGAAACCTTCAGTGTGTCTTCCTGGCAATAGGGCCTGGAAACTCAAAAAGTGATATAATTCCCGTGGTTTCATAGTCTGATCTCTAAATCCCCTTTAAACGAACTAGCACCCTGACCCAAGGAAGGAATATATTCTAGGCTTCATACAAATGATGACCGATATTTATATGTTCATTCATTTTTTTTTGTTTTTATTACTTTTTATTAACATATAATGTATTATTTGTTTCAGGGGTACAGGTCTGTGAATCATCAGTCTTACACAATTCATAGCACTCATCACAGCACCTACTGTCCCCAGTGTCCATCACCCAGTTACCCCATCCCTCCCACCCCGGTCCCCTCCAGCAACCCTCAGTCTGTTTCCTGAGATTAAGAGTCTCTTATGGTTTATCTCTCTCCCGGGTCCCATCTTGTTTCATTTTTCCCTCTCTTCCCCTATGATCCTCTGTCTTGTTTCTCAAATTCCTCATATCAGAAGGATCATATTTTAATTGTTTTTCTCTGATTGACTAATTTTACTTAGCCTCTAGTTCCATCCACATCATTGCAAATGGCAAGATTTTCTTTCTTTCTTTCTTTCTTTCTTTCTTTCTTTCTTTCTATCTATCTATCTGTCTATCTATCTTTTGATGGCTGCATCACATCTTCTTTATCCATTCATCTGTTGATGGACATCTAGGCTCTTTCCATAGTTTGGCTACTGTGGACATTGCTGCTATAAACATTCGGGTGCTTGTGCCCCTTTGGATCACTACATTTGTATCTTTGGGTAAATACCCAGTACTGCAATTGTAGTCATAGGGTAGCTCTATTTTCAACTTTTTGGGGAACCTCCATACTGTTTTCCAGAGTGGCTGCATTAGCTTGCATTCCCACCAACAGTGTAGGAGGGTTCCCCTTTCTCCACACCCTCACCAGCATCTGTTGTTTCCTGATTTGTTATTTTAGCCAAGGTTCATTCACTTTTAAACAAATGTTTATTGAATTTCTATTATGTCACCAAAACTCTTGTGGGAGCTAAGCTTGCACCATGATGGGGAGAAAAACTATATACAAATAAATTTATGACATGGTGTCAGGTTGTATTAAGTGCTATGTAGAACAATAAGACAGGATAAAGCAGATGATGGGGTACAGTACGTATGCTTGAGCTATTTTTAGATGGGGTGGTAAGGGAAGAGACACAGGGGCAGAAATCTGAATGAAATGCAGGTGTGACCCATGGGAGTATCTGAGGGCAACTTATACTCCAGGGAGAATAAAAAGAAGGTACAAAAGCCCTGAAATGAAGGTATAAATACTGCGCTCAGTCCAGCAATGGCTTATATGGTTTGGTTCTACAAACCATTACCAGCAATGAGTTGAAAGTGATGCTTCCAATATGGTAACATCGAGCTATCCATTGCCCACTGGTAGTTCAGAATACGCCCACACCCCTACACCTCAACACCCAGAGCAGCAGAGGGTTGAGAAATGCTAATACAGATGATTCTTTTGTTTAAATAGGAGTTTTGTAACTCAAAGCACTTTGCAAGGGGCCATTCTTTTAGTCTGATGGTGGAGGGCATTCCAAGAGCAAGAGGAAAGATGGGACTAGTTCCTTGTCCCCCAGGGCAAGTTATGACACGAGAAGCTGGAAACTCCAGACTCCTAGCTCTTTTCCCTTATTTGGAATGAGTCAATACAATTCCTTCTAGAAAGTTGTATAGTAGCTCTGAGATGCAGGGTGGGTTCGAGCCACACTGGTAGTTTGCCTTCCCCGGAGGGTTCAGTATACGTGTATGTAGACACTTGAACCAAACCACAGAGCCCTATGGACTACAGGAGCCTAGAAGCTCCATTTATCCCAGAGATCAACAACATCAAATTGGCCCTGTCCCTACTTCACTTCTTGCATTCAAGGGCTATATTAGTCTTGCCATGAAACTAAATCAATTCCAAGGAAAACCATGCAGTATGTGCTTCTTTTGTTAAAGGAACAGATGACGTATTTCAGTCATATTTTGTCTCTTAAAATCAAATCAATATTCGGGACACTTAAGCAGAGAGAAATTTCCAAGAAATAAATGCATTTTCTATATTCAGAAGAAATCATTTATTATTCCAGAGCTCATATAACGTCCAGGAGACAGTCTGAAATATTACCAATGACTTACTATTTTCCACAGTTACAGGTGCATGTGCAGAGGGGTGTAGAAGTTAAGATTTTGGACTGTCTAGATCAACATACAGTTCAAGTTCCATAAACATTAAACCTCACATCTGGACATGTATTGCATGCTTACTGTGGGTCAGGCATTACGGTTGTACTTTCTCTATATCATCTCACTTTATTTTACTGTACCTTCATGAAGGAGGGTCTATTGGGACTCTACAAGAGAGGAAACAGATGCTTAAACAAGTTAAATGATTTACTTAAAGAGTTAGAAATGACAGGACTAAGTCCAAATCCCTGACTGTCTGACATCATCACGTCTGTGCTTAATCACCATTTGGTAGGGCAGTATTCAAGTAATGAAGGTCAAACAGAGTAAGGTATTTAGAAGCCCTGGATCTATGCAGAATGAAACACCTGCTACTTGAGAGCACTGGTAGCAGGAGGTGACTCTAGGAAAACAACAACTGAGGGCCTTGGTTCCTGATGTTAGGGCATTTCTCCCATCCGGTGCTGGGTCCAGAAAGCAATCAACTGTGTTTGCATTGATGTCTTAGTTCTTCAGAGTGTATCTTTTTTCCGTTTAAAACTTTTTTATTGGGCGAAAGTCTCGTAATAGTGAGATTATATTTTAAAAAAGTTACCAGATTGAGAATATATTTATAGGGACATTGATGATAATTCTGAAGGGCATTAGTTTAAGACATTAGATACAGAAAGAGTTGTTAATTTCTGCATCAAAGATTTCATTTTGAAAATGATCATCACTTGCATTATTTGTAGCTACCAAAGGCTCAGAAAACCAACCTGAAAGATCTCATATTAGTCAAAGATGGGATGCTCATACTTCTGCCTTCTTTCTAAAATCTGTATGATGAGAAATGAAGTACCTGTAAGTTAGCAACATACTTGGGCAGCAGTTACTGACATACTTAGAATTTACAGATGCTTCACAGAATGGCTAGTGATTATACCTCTAGTTGGTAAAATAGCTAGCTGATTAGTCCCAGCAGAAATGACATATCCCAAGCTAGAACTACTGTCATGCCTTGGTAATGGGAAAAAAATTCTTTAAGATCAGAAACAATGTCTGTTGTATTTAGAATGACACTGGAAACCACATTGTAATGGACAATTATGCAGAGGTGAGCAGGGAGTAAAAAGAGATAATAGGATTTTAAAAATTTGATTTTATTGGTTCTCTCCTCTATTTGCATTTCTCATCAGGATAACCTCTGCCTGTAAGTTCTACCCTGGAAATTTCTTTATTCTGGGTGTCTGGGTTGATTGAAAGGCAATAAACGCATAGTCTTAGAAAGCCTGAATGGGTTGACAGAATTTTTGGTCTCTCTGAAAATTCATCTATTGATTTGACAAGACAGATTTTGTGCAGTTTGGAATACTGTAGTCATCATTTCAAGACAACACAAAGCCGAAGCAAAGCCTTCAGGAGAAGTACTGGTATGTCTGGACATCTGCAACATCTCTGAATCTCATACTGGGGGAAACATCCAGATGGCACCTAGTCTGTCCACAATTGACGAGGAGGAAGAGAGACTCCTAACTGACAAGTTTAGCTATGCTGTTAGAAATATCCAGAGAAGGACCACTACCACAGTGCCCCCCATATTAACATTATGCATACCTCTAAGCTGCAATTCTTCTGGTACAATTAAAATTCACTACATACAGTTACCCTTGGTTTATTTTTAGTAATCTTTGAGAAATCATGGAGGTTGTACCGGAAGGTGGGACATCACCAATATTGTTCAAGTTTTCAGAAAGATAGAGCCTCAAAATGTTAATATCTGGAAAAATATTCTTTAAAGATGACTTAATAGAAAGAAAATGGTGAATCACCAAATGCCAATATGAAGTCATGACGAATGGATGATGTTAGAGCGACTCAATTTTTAATTTTCTGAATGGAATCCTCAACTGATGGTTCAAGGGAACATCGTGGATGTGGTCCATTCTAATTTTAGTAAGGCGCTCGTAAGGATGAACAACATCCTGGCAGACAAGATTAGGGAATGTGAACAGATCACAGTATGGTCATTGGGTTCATTGGTATTCCAATGGTTCCATCTAAAAGACACTAATGTTAAGTAACAGGGTCTCTAGTGGTGTGTTAGATGACTCGGTACTGTCAACATTTTCATTGCTATCACAGCAAAAAAGAACATACAATTTAATTCAACTAACATGCATTGAGTGGCAACTACATATACTGCATGTAGTTGCCACTCAATGCATGTTAGTTGAATTAAATTGTATGTTCTCTTTTTTTCTGTGTATGTACTGTGCTGAGGGAAGAAAGTATAATAAGAAATCAACCAGTATCCAACGTAGTATGTTGGAAAGAGGAAGACATTTGAAATCAGAAGATCTGGATTTTTTTATTATTTGTTTTGTTATTTGCCACATATGTGACCTTAGACAAGTCAATTCATATTTCTGTGCCTCAGTTTAACCTATCTTCATGTTGGGAAAATAGGGGTAATTACCTAAAAGAATTATTATGAGTTTCATATGAAACGATATGATAGTACTTCATAAAAGGAGAGAAGATGCTTCGTTGAGCATGTATTATCTCACTTGATCTGTAGGAAACTTTGTCAGGTTATATATTATAACTTCATTTTATAGTGAGAAAACTGAG
>PISX010024661.1:0-27506 GCA_004024625.1 Mellivora capensis | reverse complement strand
TGAGCCTGATTCGGGGCTCGATCCCAGGACCCTGGGATCATGACCTGAGCGGAAGGCAGAGGCTTTAACCCACTGAGCCACCCAGGCACCCCTCTTCCTTTCTAATTTAGATCCCATTTATTTAAATTATTTATTTATAATCACCTAATTTTTCTGCCTAAAACTTCCAGTACAATGTTCAATAGAAGTGATAAAGTGGATATTCTTTTATTGTTCCTGATCTTGAAAAGTTTTCATTCTTTCACAATTGAGTATGAGGGTACCTTTGGGTTTTTCATAAGTGCTGTTTATCAGGTTGAAGAAGTTCCCCAATTTTTTTACTGATTTCATCATGAAATGTGTTGCTTTTTATCAAGTGCTTTTTCTCATGAATAAGATTTTGGGCAGAAAAGAAGAGTTGATTGAAAGAGTCATGAGCGATTAGAGACAGTAAAGGTAACTAATGGCTGGACTGACCAGGAAAGTTAACTTTGGAAGATGGATGGATTTACATTTAGAAAGGTGGAAGAGGGCGCCTGGGTGGCTCAGTTGGTTAAGCAACTGCCTTCGGCTCAGGTCATGATCCCGGGGTACTGGGATCGAGTCCCGCATCGGGCTCCCAGCTCCACAGGAGTCTGCTTCTCCCTCTGAACTTCTCCTCTCTCATGCTCTCTCCCACTGTCTCTCTCAAATAAATAAATAAATCTTAAGAAAAAAAAAAGAAAGATAGAAGAAAAATAGGAATGCATATTCAATGTAGAAGAAGCAACCCCATAGGAAATGTAAGCATGATTTAAGAATGTGTAGGTAAGAGGGTACACAGGTGGCTCAGTGGGTTAAAGCCTCTGCCTTCAGCTCAGGTCATAATCCTAGGGTCCTGGGATTGAGCACCCCCATCAGACTCTGCTCAGCGGGGAGCCTGCTTCCCTTTCTCTCTCTTTGCCTCCTTGTGATCTCTGTCTGTCAAATAAAGAAATAAAATCTTAAAAAAAAAAAAGAATGAGTAGGTAATATACTGTTGGTGGGAATGCAAGCTGGTGCAGCCACTTCTGGAAACAGTATGGAAGTTCCTCAAACTTGAAAATAGAGCTACCCTATGACCCAGCAATCGCTCTACTGGGTATTTTCCCTAAAGATACAAAGGTAGGGACCCGAACTATGGAAAGAGTCTAGATGTCCATCAACAGGTGAACAGATAAAGAAGATGTGGTATATATATATATGAATATTATGCAGCCATCAAGAAAAACAAGATCTTGCCATTTGCAACAATGTGCATGGAACTAGAGGATATTATGCTAAGCGAAATACGTCAATCAGAGAAAGACAATTACCATATGATCTCATTGATATGAGGAACTTGACAAATAAGACAGAGGATCATAAAGGAAGGGAGGCAAAAATGAAACAATATGAAACCAGAGAGGGAGAAAACTGTAAGAGACTCTTAATCTCTGGAAACAAACTGAGGGTTGCTGGGGGGGTAGGAGGAGGGAAGGAGTGGCTGAGTGATAGACATTGGTAGGGGTATATGCTGTGGTAAGTGCTGTGAATTGTGTAAGACTGATGAATCACAGACATGTATCCCTGAAACAAATAATACATTATATGTTAATTTAAAAAAAAGAATGAGTAGGTAATTTCCATCTAGTTTTTACTAACTCCCTACAGTTCCTATAAAAACAATTCTCTATAGGTGTTCCAGCAAGAGTCCTGAGGTCTCAGCCTTACAGCCAGCAACAACTAACAGCTAAGTATATGAGTGAAGTTTTCATGGTGATTCCAGACTGAGTCCTCATCTCGAATAGTAATTACATAAAACTGATTAAGAACCATCTGAGTGAGCTCAGCCTATCCTGATGAGAAATAAAGAAATAACCATTGTTGTTTTAAGCCACTGAGTTTTGGGGTGCTCTGTTACACAGTAGTAGATACATGAAAAACACATGAACACAGACTAGAAGAAAGGCTGCATAATGGGGCCAGGCCATACACAGTACAGTTGTTTCTAAATTCAAGTAATTCACTCACTAGGCATATTATCCAGTGGGCAGAAGGCCAGGTCACAGACACTACAGATAAACACGTGTATAAAATAGTTCCTGCTCTAGAGGAAGTTACAGTTTAAGGAGGAGGAGAGACACTGTCTATATATAGCAAACAGCAATAAAATGGCACACGCCCTACCAAAGCGATGTGGACTCAAAGTTATTGGGGCAAAATGGAGGGAGTGATAAATTCTGAAGACAGACAAGGGAAGAAAGAGATTTTCAAAATACAAGGGTGGTGTTCATTTTGAAAAGTGGAAAATAAGGAAGGAAACTTTCCAGTAAAAAAGGAACAACTTGTATATATTTCACAAGTGGTAATTTATGTCAGTTTAGAGGTTGTAAACAGCCAGATGGGTTTGAGTATCAGAGACAAGAGGAGTGGTGAGAAATGGCATAGGATGAGGGGAATGGCATTTTAAAGGAGTGTGGGCTAATTTATGGGCTGAAAGAAGACAACCAGTGAGATGAATAGTAGCATAACATATTGAACAACGAAGACAATCCTGATGGCTTCAGATTTTGCAGAAAAATAGGAAAAATATTTACTCAATCAGCATCGGTCCAAGTTATGTTGCCTTCCTTGGCAGATAATAATGGAGATGCAGGCAGCCACTGTGGAACTCTCTGGAAAAGGATCAGTCATTCAGGTTGATGTAATATGCACCTGATGTTTATTAGATGAAAACAGCCCTATGTTATGTGTCAAATAGTATCCTTTCTAATTTCCCCTCCCTGTCTCTACTCTTTCCTTTACTACTATACCCATAACCTCCAACTGAAGAAAATTATTGCTTTTACGGCCTTATATACTGGAACAAATTTCATTTCAAAACTGAATGGAATGATCATCACAAATGAAAGTGAAATTGCTAACAAGGGAAGACTGTGACCCAATCATCACACTGAGACTTGGAGACACAGTTCCAAGAATTCCCAAATGATTTGATGTCTCTGTGACTGCACTCTTGATCATCCTTCCTGACAGCTTTCTTTAACTGGAAGTCAGAAGTTATCATAATCCTTTTGGACTGCACTACTTGGCTATTTCAATGTCAGCTAAAATCTCTCACTGAATCTCTCACTGAAGCCCAAGGACTACCAAGCAAAGAACAGAAACACTTCCAAATAAACAACTTATTTGTTGGTATAGTAACCAAAAAGGGGATAACCCCACCACCACCACCACTTGATGCATTGGAATTAAATTACCCTGGATCTACATAAAATATTAGTACTACCATTATTTATATGCATGTTTATTGTTAATAATACTATTATTAGGGGCACCCAGGTGGCTCTGTCATTAAGCATCTGTCTTCCACTCAGGTCGTGATCCCCGGGTCCTGGGATCAAGCCTTGCATAGGGCTCCCTGCTCACGGGAAGCCTGCTTCTTCCTCCCCCACTCCCCCTGCTTGTGTTCCCTCCCTTGCTTTGTCCCTCTCTGTCAGATAAATAAAATCTTTAAATAATAACAATATTATTATTAATAATAGCTCTCATTGTAATTCACCTTCTTTATGTAATTTTCACAGGCCTCATTCTTTGTAATAAATTATTAATAATTTTTGCAGGAAGATTGTTGAACCTTAGTACTTTTTTACCTACTGAGACAAAAAAATGTTCTTCTTTCCTGATGTTGTGTTTATCTATGGCAGTCTCCTAAACCAACAGATGGCAATACCATAAAGTAATGAGACAGCCCAGAGCCTAGAATCTTTCCTATACCTAAACTTTCATTTACTGTTGCATTAGTACCTTCTCAGATAATGTGATGGCTCCCTGATTCTATGTACACACAGCAGAGAAACTCATGCAACCCTACAGGGACTCCTTCAGTCACCTTTACTGTCTACAGACTTCCTTTCCCTGGCTCATGCATGCTTTGCACCTATTGCCATGCCCCTGTGACACTTTGCAACAGAAGTGTGCCTTTGCAATACTGAGCTATTTGCCAAAAGTGGCTTGGAGATTATGTTTCCCTTGGGTGACTCAACTCATGACTGACAGACACAGGCTTATAAAAGCTCAGCTCCCCCTCTTAGAATTGGGACAAATTATTAAATGTAATCTACATTCCAAGGTTTCCTTCAGGATCCACCTGAGTCCAAGACTTGAGATCTTCTTCTTTCCTGCCCTATTTCCCACACTATCATAAAGTCTTTTCCTAGGTACACAGCTTGAATAAATAAACTGTCTATAAGTCTTCATCTCAAGATATGCTTCTTATGAACTAACCCTAGGGCAAAGGGTATCAACAACTTTATTGAGAAAGAGAAGTAAGCATCCTATTAATGGACAATCATAAGACAAGGCACTGCTTTAACTTCCCAGTCTGTTATTTAACTTCCTAGCTATATTCAGAATTCTCCCAGGGTACTGAAACAATGCAGAAAAGAGACCCATCAGGCACAAAAAATGTGAGAAGTAATAATGACTTTATAATGTTCACAGTCATCTTAGGGGCAAGCTATATGAGAGCTCAAACATTCAGATATGTCAAATTATATATACATATACATACATTATATACGTGCACATTATATATTTATATATAATATAATTATATTATACATCAGGGCTAAGTCATAATTTTTTTGAGACAGAGAGAGTGTGTGAACCCTCATGCAAGGGGGAGGGAGACAGAGAGGCAAAAAGAGAAGGAGAGAGAATCTTAAGCAGACTCCATACCCAGCATGTAGCCTAATGCTTGGCTTTATCTCATGATTGTGAAATCATGACCTGAGTCAAAATCAAGAGTTAGATGTTTAACTGACTGAGCCACCCAAGTACCTCATTGGGGTTAAGTATCATTGCTACTACAAGCCATACATTTTGCTAATAGTCTTGATCTGTGCTCAAGGGATTACTGGTAAGGACGGAAGAAGAACAATTGTGATCATGGGGTTGACCCCATCCAGCAGGTGTAAGTGTATGATAAAGTTGAAGTCACATAATCTGCAGGATATACATGGTATAAAACCACATTCCATCTTGGGAACTTAAAAGTGTTTGGTTTAAGTGGAATCAGGATGTTCTGCAGAGCACCACACTAGGGCTTTAAGCATCACTTCTAGGTATTGAGTAAGAATCAAAATGTTCAAATGATAATTAGTGTAAGAGTGACTACAATCAGGGTTTGAGTCTCTGGAAAAGAAGCTAGCATGAATCAAGTAAGAGGGTCCAGATTAAGAACTAGCTTCCAGACTGTGAAATATAGGCAGCAGAGACCCACGGATGGTTAACTGATTTGGCACACAGTAAAACTAGTCGACAAACTGGAGAGAGGAAGCAAGATGGCTGAGGATTAGGAAAGTGAAGTAGCTATGGAGACAGAGCTGAGGTAGGGGCTCTCGGCTCAGGGTTACCTTGAACTGTGATCTGAGGCACAGCCAGGCTACTGCTCTTCGAACAGGGACCCCCACAAATGGCAGATCTGGAGAGACCCCCTCCTTCCTCCTCCAGAAGGAGTGGTGCAGGAGTGCTCAGCAGGAATCTACTGGGTTTGGAGACTCCAAACAGGGCTGTGTGCCAGAGGTAGAAACTCTTGGTCACAGGCTGGGTGACCACAGAGCAGAGCCGAAGACCAGGGAGACCGGAGATATAGATATATATATATATGGAAACTATATACATGTATATAGTTCCCCCCCCCCTTCTTCCCCTATTTCAGGTATTCTGATTTGGTTAGCATATATTTTTCTGGGGTCCTTGCCACCTTTTATTGTTTTACTTTCTCGTTCATATATTCTTATCTGGATAAAATAACAAGGCAGGAAAAACTCAACAAAAAATGAAAAAGAGGAAGTACCAATGGCTAGGGACCTAATCAATATGGACATTGGTAATATGTTAGAACTAGATTTCAGAATGATGTTTATCAAGGTGCCAACTGGGCTCAAAAAAAGCATGGAAGATATTAGAGAATCCCTTTCTGGAGAAATAAAATCCCTTTTTGGAGAAATAAAAGAACTAAAATCTAACCAAGTTGAAATAAAAAAAGCTATTAAAGAGGTTCAATAAAAAATGGAGGGTCTTCCTGCTAGGATAAATGAGGCAGAAAAGAGAATTGGAGATATAGAAGAACAAATGATGGAGAATAAAGAAGTTGAGCAAAAGAGAGAAAAATAACTACTGAACCACAAGGGGAGAATTCAAGAGATAAGTGATACCATAAGATGAAACAATATTAAAATAATTGGGATCCCAGAAGAAGGGGCAGAATATATACTGGAGCAAATTATAATACAGAATTTCCCTAATATGGCAAAGGGAACAAGCATCAAAATCCAGGAGGCACAGAGAACCCCCCTCAAAATCAATAAAAATAGGTCCACATCCTGTCCTCTAACAGTAAAACTTACAAGTCTCGGTGACAAAGAGGAAATCCTGAAAGCAGCCTTAGACAAGAGGTCTGTAACAAACAATGGTAGAAATATTAGATTGGCAGCACACTTATCCACAGAAACCTCGCAGGCCAGAAAGGACTGGCATGATATACTCAGAGCACTAACTGAGAAAAATATGCAGCCAAGAATACTGTATCCAGCTAGGCTGGATTGGTTGAAAATAGAAGGAGAGAGAAAAAGTTTCCAGGACAAATAAAAATTAAAAGAATTTGCAAGCACCAAACAAGCCCTACAGGAAATACTGAAAGGGGTCCTCTAAGTAAAGAGAGACCCTAAAAGTAATATAATAGAATAATATAATAGAAAGGTAGAGACAATATACAGTAACAGTTATCTTACAGGCAATACAACAGCATTAAATTCATATCTTTCAATAGTTACCCTGAATGTAAATGGGCTAAATGCCCCAATCAAAAGACACAGGGTATCAGAATGGATAAAAAAACAAGACCCATCAATATGCTGTCTACAAGAAACTCATTTAAGACCCAAAGACACCTCCAGATTTAAAGTGAGAGGATGGAAAACAATTTACCATGCTAATGGACATCAAAAGAAAGCCAGAGTGGCAATCCTTATATCAGATAAATTAGATTTTAACCCAAAGACTATATAATAAGAGATAAGGAAGGGCATAATTAAAGTGACTGTCCAACAAGAAGAGCTAACAATTTTAAATATCTATGCCCCTATCATGGGAGCAGCCAAATATATAAACCAATTAATAACAAAAATCAAAGAAACACATCGACAATAATAGAATAATAGTAGGGGACTTTAACACCCCCCTCACTGAAAAGGACAGATCATCTAAGCAAAATAACAAGGAAATAAAGGCTTTAAATGACACTCTGGACCAGATGGACATCACAGATTATATATATATGTGTATATATGTGTATATATACACATATATATATAATTCCATCCCAAAGCAACAGAATACACATTCTTCTCTAGTGCACATGGAACATTCTCCAGAATAGATCACATCCTGAGTCACCAATCAGGTCTCAACCAGTACCAAAAGATCGAGATCTTTCCCTGCATATTTTCAGACCACAATGCTCTGAAGCTCAATCACGAGAGGAATTTGTAAAGACCTCAAATACATGGAGGATAAAGAGCATCCTACTAAAGAATGAATGGGTCAACCAGGAAATTAAAGGAGAATTGAAAAAAATTCATGGAAATAAATGAAAATAAAAACAAAACCGTTCAAAACCTTTGGGACACAACAAAGGCAGTCCTGAGAAGGAAGTATATAGTGATACAAGCCTTTCTCAAGAAATAAGAAAGGTCTCAAGTACACAAACTAACCCTACACCTAAAGGATCTGGAGAAAGAACAGCAAAGAAAGCCTAAACACAGCAGGAGACGAGAAATCATAGGGATCAGAGCAGAAATCAATGAAATAGAAACCGAAAGAACAGTAGAACAGATCAACCAAACTAGGAGCTGGTTCTTTGAAAGAATTAATAAGATTGATAAACCCCTCACCAGACTTACCAAAAAGAAAAGAGAAAGGACCAAATTAATAAAATCATGAATGAAAGAGGAGAGATCACAACCAATACCAAAGAAATACAAACAATTTTACAAACAAATTATGAGCAACTATACACCAGCAAATTTGACAATCTGGAAGAAATGGATGCATTCCTAGAAACATATAAACTACCACAACTGAGCCAGGAAGAAATAGAAAACCTGAACATACCCATAACCAGTAAGCAGATTGAAGCAGTCATCAAAAATATCCCAACAAACAAGAGCCCAGGGTGAGATGACTTCCCAGGGGAATTCTACCAAACATTTAAAAGGAGAATTAATACCTATTCTCCTGAAACATCCAAAAAATAGAAAAGGAAGGAAAACTTCCAAACTCATTTTATGAGGCCAGCATTACCTTGGTCCCAAACTAGACCTAGACGCCATCAAAAAGGAGAATTATAGACCAATATCCTTGATGAACATCGATGCAAAAATTCTCACCAAAATACTAGCCAATAGGATCCAACAGTACAGGAAAAGGATTATTCACTACGACAAAGTGGGATTTATTCCTGGGCTGCAAGGATGGTACAACATCTGCAAATCAATCAATGTGATACCATATATTAATAAAAGAAAGAACAAGAACCATAGGTACTCTTCAATAGTTGCTGAAAAAGCATTTGACAAAGTACAGCATCCTCTCTTGATCAAAACTCTTCAAAATGTAGGGATAGAGGGCACATACCTCAATACCATCAAAGCCATCTATGCAAAACCCAAAGCAAATATCATTCTCAATGCAGAAAAACTACAAGCTTTTCCTCTAAGGTCAGGAACACGGCAGTGATGTCCACTATCACCACTGCTATTCAACATAGTAACAGAAGTCCTAGCCTCAGCAATCTGACAACAAAAGGAAATAAAAGGCATTCAAATCGGCACAGAAGAAGTAAAACTCTCACTTTTTGCAGATGACAAGATACTTTATGTGGATATCCCAAAAGACTCTACTCCAAACTATTAGAACTCATACAGGAATTCAGTAAAGTGTCAGGATACAAAATCAATATACAGAAATCAGTTGCACTTCTTTTTTTTTTTTTAAAGATTATTTATTTATTTATTTGACAGACAGAGATTACAAGTAGGCAAGAGAGGCAGGCAAGGAGAGAGAGGAGGAAGCAGGCTCCCCGCGGAGCAGAGAGCCCGATGTGGGGCTCGATCCCAGGACCCTGGGATCATGACCCGAGCCGAAAGCAGAGGCTTTAACCCACTGAGCCACCCAGGCGCCCCATCAGTTCCACTTCTATCACCAACAACAACACAGAAGAAAGAGAAAAGGAGTCGGTCCCATTTACAATTGCACCCAAAACCATCAGATACTTAGGAATAAACCTAACCAAAGAGGCAAAGAATCTGTACTCAGAAAACTATAAAGTAATCATGAAAGAAATCAAGGAAGACACAGAGAAATGGAAAAATATTCCATGCTCATGGTTTGGAAGAACAAATATTGTGAAAATGTCTTTGCTACCTAAAGCAAACTACACATTTAATGCAATCCCTATCAAAATACCATCAATTTGAAAAGGAAAAGAT
The DNA here is from genome assembly GCA_004024625.1 of Mellivora capensis. Classification (NCBI taxonomy): domain Eukaryota; kingdom Metazoa; phylum Chordata; class Mammalia; order Carnivora; family Mustelidae; genus Mellivora; species Mellivora capensis. The sequence goes on along the minus strand of PISX010024661.1, from coordinate 17,973 downwards.
GAAGTAAAAAGGAAGTAAGGAATGATGTCCAATGGAAAAAAGACAGTCTCTTCAATAAATGGTGTTGGGAAAATTGGACAACCACATGCAGAAGAATGAAACTGGACCATTTCCTTATACCACACACAAAAGTAGACTCAAAATGGATGAAAGTCCTCAACATGAGACAGGAATTCATCAAAATCCTTTAGGAGAATACAGGCAGTAACTTCTTCAACCTCAGCTGCAGCAACTTCTTCCTAGAAACATCACCAAAGGCAAGGGAAGCAAGGGCAAAAATGAAGTATTGGGACTTCATCAAGATCAAAAGCTTGTGCACAACAAAGGAAACAGTCAACAAAACCAAAAGACAACTGACAGACTGGGAGAAGATATTTGCAAATGACATATCAGATAAAGGGCTAGTATCCAAAATCTATAAGGAACTTATCAAACTCAACACCCAAAAAACAAAGAATCCAATCAAGAAATGGTCAGAAGACATGAAGAGATATTTCTATAAAGAAGACATACAAATGGCCAACAGACACATGAAAAAGTGCTCCACATCACTCAGCATCAGGGAAATACAAATCAAAACCACAAAGAGATACTACCTCACACCAGTCAGAGTGGCTAAAATTAACAAGTCAGGAAACGACAGATGTTGGCCAGGATGTGCAGAAAGGGGAACCTTCCTACACTGCTGGTAGGAATGCAAGCTGGTGCAGCCACTCTAGAAAACAGTATGGAGGTTCCTCAAAAAGTTGATAAGAGAGCTACCCTATGACCCAGCAATTGCACTACTGGGTATTTACCCTGAAGATACAAATGTAGGGATCCGAAGGGGCATGTACGCCTGAATGTTTATAGCAGCCATGTCCACAATAGCCGAACTATGGAAAGAACCTAGATGTCCATCCACAGATGAATGGATAAAGAAGATGGGGTATGTATGTGTGTGTGTGTACATGTGTGTGTGTGTGTGTGTGTGTGTGTGTGTGTGTGTGTGTGTATGGTGGAATACTATGCAGCCATCACAAGAAATGAAATCTTGCCATTTGCAATCACGTGGATGGAAATGGAGGGTATTATGCTACATGAAATAAGTCAGAGAAAGACAATTATCATATGATATCTCTGATATGAGGAATTTGAGAGGCAGGGTGGGGAGTCGTGGGGGGCAGGGGGAAAAATGAAACAATATGGGATCGGGAGGGAGACAAACCATAAGAGACTCTTAATCTCATGAAACAAACTGAGGGTTGTTGGGGGGGTGGCAGGGTAGGGATAGGGTGGTTGGGTTATGGACACTGGGGAGGGTATGTGCTGTGGTGAGTGCTGTGAAATGTGTAAGCCTGATGATTCGGAGACCTGTACCCCTGAAGCAAATAATACATTATATGTTAATAAAAGTAATTTTTTAAAAAAGTTAGTCAAACAGACTGTAGTTACACTACTCTGTGTTAGGGGTTGGTATAGTGAACTCTCTGCTTTCATCCAGGTAAGAGGTGTTAGGGATAGAGAGGTTTGATAATATTTTTAGATCCCACTGCTTATGAAGTGGGGGTGGCAGGACCCAGCTGTATGTAATTCTAATGGGTGCTAGGATGATCATCAACACATGCTCCTGCTTCCTCCTCCTCTGCCTTCCTCCTCCTCTTTGTTTTCTTGTTCTTCTCTCTTCCTTCTCCTTCCACTCTTCCTCCCCCTTCCTCCTCATTCTGATCATCATCAGCAGCAGCAGCAACAACAACATATATTAAGATCTTACCATGTGCCTGAAACTATTGTAAACAATTTGAATGTAATAACTCACTTAAGTGTCAAAACAGCTGTATGGAAAGGTATTATAAAGACCCTATTTTACAGAGGAAACCGAAGTGTAGAGGACTTACATAATTTGTCTACATTTCTGGTAAAGTAATAGCAAAGCCTGGAGTTGAACTCAGGTGCCAGAGCCCACGTTCTTGGAAAATACATTCCAGTAGCCAGTGATTACTCTATAAGCAACTAAGGTAGTGCTGTGACTAGCTGTGTCTCATATCCAGGGGAATTACTTTTGAATTTGAAGCAAGGGAGTCACCTCACTTTCAAATTCCACTTTAAACTATCATTTCCAAAATCCCGTGAGACCTATATAATCCATAGGTACTTCCTCATCTTCTGAAATCCTTTATTGCTTATTTGAGAATCAACATTTATTCTGAATAACCCGTTCTCACTTCATTTTCTGCCTTCTCACCCCAACTGCACTAAATTATCTCTGTAGGAAGATACTGCATCTTACAGATGTTGCATATTATGGAGCCTGACATTCAGCAAGCACTTAACAAAATCCTGTTGACAAGATTAATTGCAGATTGATAAAATGGGGACTTTCCAATAATGTAATATGTTGCCAAGAGGATGCCATCAAATCCTCTTTCAAAGAGATGTTTATAAATAGGATTCAACTTCAGCCATTCAGGTGAATTAGTCTGATCCTACCTCAAGTGAAAGGAACAATCTAAAAAAAATCCCTTCTAAGCCTATGACTTAACACCTCTGGGATCTCTCTTCCTAAACACCCAGGTCCCTTCTTTTCAAGGTATTCATAGCACCAGAAGACTGGTATTCTGGACCTTACACATAATGTAATATTTTGAAAAAATCATAAGCTTTGAGGACAGTTTGAGATATTAATTTAAGCTCTATAACGTGTAGCTTGGCAATCTTGATCAATTTTAACCTCTCTGAGCTTCAGTTTCCTCATTTGCAAATTGGGTCTGATGACAGTAACCTTATACATTTATTCTAAGAAAATATGGAAATGTAGGTTAATGCAGTGTCTGAAGAAACATAAACACTCAACAAATATTAGCCCCTTTACTTCTAACTTAACTCTTCATAAAATCAGATCATTCCACAAGTTGTATTTCAGTGGCCATTCAGAAAATGGCCATTTAATATGTATGAGTTTAAGAATATGCATAAATATATGTATGAAATAGTTATACCACAAAGCTTAGTAAGGTAATTCCAAGAAAAGTAAACTCCAGATGTCAACCCTAGGGTTGGCAATGATCTGATGACACAAAAAATAATCTGTAACTTATAAGGGTAATAAAAAAAATTAGTAATAAATATTTTACTACCATTCAGATCAGAATTTGTTTTTAGAAAGTGAGTGGCTACAGTGTGATGGCCATTTACTGCAGTAGCTCAGAGAAAAAAAGAATCCCTAAGCAGTAGCAAAAGCTATATAAAGCAAATATTAACAACTGGAGAAATTTTTAACAGTTCTGTGAATCAGTGTAATAACAAATAATATTAGAAACAGTAAACTAACTAATAACAATGTAGGTAATGAGTTCCGTACCAGAATGTCTAAACTCTGAAAGATTATTGGTGGACACAAAGAATAATTTAGAATTAACATTTTAATGTTGATATAAGCAAGTGGGTATTTGGGACTGGGAAAGGATTGCCTAAAGAGGGAGCAAAACATATTTGAGAACCAGGACAGAATTCAGAAAGGAATGGGAAATTAGGACAAGGTCAAACTCATCATCATAAGACATTCCAGGCTAAAAGGTTCACCACATTATCCTAATAAAAAGGTTTTGGCAATAACAGGAAAAACACAGACTGCTTCTATATGAATATTAGTATTAGTTTGTTGAGAAAAAAAAACACTATAGTCATAACTAAACTATTTAATGGATTGAGTTTTTATTATATATAGATTCTTCTCAACAAATTTTTATATCGTTCAAGAGGATCAAAATTTAAAAAAAAATCCTTTTAGTTTGTTAAGGATAGAAAATCCAGCAAAACTTACAGTCAAAGTCTTGGTTTCCAGAATGGCCTGAATCCAAAGTTAGGAAATAGCCTTTGTTAATATATCCCAAGACCCAAGTTAAGAAATAGCCTTTATTAATATATCTTCTATGGGTGATAAAAGATCACACCAGCATAAAATATAAGCTAAATATATATAACCATTTGTGTGAGTGTGCACCCACACATCGACACTCACAATTTAGTTTTAACATAGTATCTCATGGGAGAAAAATTCACTTTGACATTACAGAAATCACAAAACAAGTCAATTCAAGATCCACTGACTTCTCAGTTCAGAGAGTTTTATGCTAGAATAATCAAGTTTCAGGGAACTGGTTGTCATCAATCACTCAAAATAAATCTGAATAAACTTCACATATAAAAATCATAAATGCTAAAAATATGCATACATATTTAACGTGAGATTTTACTGGGGACTATGTAAATGAAATTCATTTAAAATTTTGCATTCATGATGTTTCTTGAGTTGATATTTAATAGCAATTATAAATTTAACTTTGTATACACAGTCAAATTATGCAATCCAAGTTTAAATTAATTTTCATTAATAAAACAACATAGAGCATTGAGAACATCCAATTGCATTCAACTGCATTTGATTTAGCCACTAAAATTATCTGAAATAAGCAGTAATTTAATATCTAAGATATTAATTCTAAATTCAAATGATACACTAATTAAAGACTTTTCAGACAGCTAATTACTTTAAAATACAGAATTACTTTCATTTTTTAAACACTTCTCTAACTTTGAGCATTACACATTTTTTACTTTGATATTTCTTCATTTGCATAATGACCCTCTTAATTTTATGGGTCAAAGACAAATGAATTAACATGATTACTTCAGTCATAAACGCATGACGTCGTTCATGGAAAATGTTGATGCAAACAGGACATCTAGACCCATATCATGTCTACACCTGCAAAATTCTAGGTTCTCTGAGGTAAGCAACCATGTCATCATTAACTTACTAGACCCACTGAAACCTGCCACCTAATCAGTGCTCTGTATATGCCATAAATGTCACCACTGTCATTATTCTTCGGGGAATGGGATGCTTAGTGGTTAATACACGTTTTTCTACCTGTAAAAATTAAATTAATCACTCGACAATAAACTATATGTCTTAGTAATGGGATGGGGAGATCTGGGATAAAACACACTGTATTAAATATAGTTAGAGACTGAATATATAAATATAAATAAATATAATAAATATATAAATGGACAATAGCCAAACCATATATGAAAACAGAACTCCAGCTCACAATTGGCAGCAACCATCCTAGGAAACCAGACTACTATCTACAAGTCAAACTTATAAGGAAAGACCATTATCTTAGGAAATCAAACAAATAACAATAACTTCTGTAACAATCAGCCCCCAAAAGCTAGTATTTGATTACCTCTTACTAATCCCATAGGATGCCCCACTTCTAGTTAGCCCACCTACAATTTTCCCATAGAGAGCCTCCATTCACAGCTTACCTAAAGCTTTACTCATTTTTAACTATTAAGCCTTCCCACTCTTCTGTCTGCCTACTAAACACAAGTGATAATAGCTCTCTCCTTTACTATTGCAAGTTCTGAAAAAATATACTTTGTTGTCTTTTGAGTGATCTTTATTCCACAATGGAAAATATGGGGTGGGTTTATTGATGATTTAAAAAATTTTTTCTGCATATTACATATATTTTAGTGAGTTAAACTTCCATAATCAGGAAATGTAAATGTTATCTAGCCAGGTAGAGGTAATATACCTTTACACTGCCATGTTTATATACTCTGGATATATGTGTGTGTAGTTAGACAGGGGGTGGCAATTCAGGAGACATTTGGGTAAAAGGCTTGGATAGACTGTGTATTATGGATCCTCAATTAGAATATAACCTTACCCTAGCAGAAACCACCTAGAAGTGGTCCATGTATCACTTTGTAGTTTTCTTTCTAACTCAAGAACCAAAAACCAAAACTCTGATTATCTTCCAACTTTTGACATCTAAGATTTGAAATATCCTTTGCTTAGAACTGCTAATTTCTGGCAAAGAGTTGCTGACAATTGAAGTTATCACTAACATTATTATTTTCTGTGCATCTGAAGAATATACAAACCTTAAACATGACAATTTCTTACTGGCGCAAGAACTTATCTTGTTATCCATCCTTCTCACAGAATAACTAATCCAGAAACAAAGTATTATGGGAAGAAAAATAGCTAGCTATTAATGAGTAATTATTATGTGACAAGTATTAAATGTTTTACATGTATCTTATAATTTAATTTCATAGAGCTTGGTATGGCATGTACTATCATTCTCCCCATTTTCAAATTAAGAACTTGAGACCTATATGCGTAAGTAGACTATTTATGAAGAAATGTTTACTACTGGATTAATTCAGACATGTTTATTCCAAAACCTATGGACTTAACTGTTAGCTATAATCTCTTCCTACTCCAAATCTCAAAAAAAGAGATACATATGTACATGCATACCTGACTATAAAATATGAGTCAAGCATTAATTAAGAGGAGTAAATTCACCATATTCTCTGTTTTAGATCTGATAGTCTATGCATATGGCTTCTCACATATCTGGATTTAGTAGGAAATTCATTTACACATATATAAAAAGTTTGGATTCTCAGATTTAAGAAGCAAAAGATAGGACACCTGGGTGGCTTCGTCGGTTAAGCATCTGCCTTCCGCTCAGGTCATGATCCCAGGGTCCTGGGAGTCCTGCATCAGGCTTCCTCCTCAGCAGGGAGTCTATTTCTCCTGCTGCCCCATTCCCCTACTTGTTCTCTCTCTCTCTCTCTCTCTCTCTTTCTCTCTCTCAAAAACAAATAAAAAATCTTTAAGAAGCAAAAGATAAATTCCATTTTGGATGGCTTAACATGTAAAAATATATTGTTTATTGTGAATTTAAGAAAGAAGTTGTAAGTTTTGTTTTGTTTTGTTTTGAGAGAGGGAGAGAGAAGAGGGAAGGGCAAAGGAAGAGGGAATCTTAAACAGGCTCCACACTCAGTGCAGAGCGCAACATGGGGCTTGATGTCATTACCCTGAGATCATGACCTGAGGTGAAATCAAGAGTTGAATGCTTAAACAACTGAGCTGCCAGATATCGAATAGGAATTATAAATTGTGTAATATATGGAACACTAAATATGTCACGTAATCTGTACACATATAATCTATAGACTTAGGCTACTAAATTCCACCCATATAGGGTATATGTCTCTGACAAGTAACTAAACATCTTTATGACACAATTTCTACATCGAACAAATGGAAATAATTCAAGCAACATTCTTTTGGGTTGTTACCAATAGTAAGGGAGATAATACATTCAAGCACTGTATTAATGAGTGGTAACATCCTGAATCATTCACATCAAAATTCCCTAGTTCAAAGCAACATAAAACTAGAAAAATTCGCAATACTGAACACATGCAATTGCTCAATTTCATTAATTACTGACATTTTTACTCTTACTACTGACATAATTACTCTTCAGAAAAAAAAACTAAACACGTTTCCAAAGAAAGAATACCCACTGTGGGAGAGCAGGTGAGGGGGGAGAAAGGCAGAAGAAAGGGGGTAAAAGTTGATGGAGGAGAGAATAGATTAGAAAGAGAGAAGACCAACATGCCTACTACTAATTATTTTGTTTTCTGTTCATAAAGCAGAGTTTCCCAATCTCTTAACTTTTCTGATAACCTTCAAAAGCTCTCCATTAGTCCACTTTTCAATGGTTTCTAACTTGCTTCTTAGTTCATCAGAGAGGATGTAATTAGAAGCTGTATTTTAATTAAATAACAATGAAACTAATGCATTTAAAGTTTCTGACTTTGTTGCCAAGGTAAAATAGTAATTGAAAACAAAATGGTTAGAAGCAGGCAAAATAGTTTGAAGGTTGAACTGATGGCAAGTGGTCCTCAGTAAATAATCAGAAAAACCACAACACAGTCCTTCCTGACTTTATTCTCCACCTCTTGGTTTCTCATATTCTGTAACCTGAAGGACATATTTAGTGTAGGACACTGTATTTCCTAAGCATCATCAATGTATGGGCCAGAACTCTAGCAGAAAAGAAGAGACAAAAGAGAGAATGTGTGTGTATGCATGCACAGGTAGGGGGGGAAGCGGGGGAGGGGGGCACTGAGAAAAGTACAAGAATATAAAGTGAAAGCCAGAGTCACAGAAAGATGCAGAGATGGGGGCATTAGGCATAATGACAAGGTCATCACTTTAAATTGAAAAATAATCTAGGTTCTAATCTTCTATCAACTACTTTTCATCTCTTTGATTTGAGGAAGTTACTTAAGTCTTCCAATCCTTGGGGTGCCTGGGTGGCTCGTCAGCTGAGTATCTGCCTTCAGCTCAGGTCATGATCCCAGAGTCACAGGATCCCTGCTCTGTGGGGAGCTTGCTTCTTCCTCTCTCCCTCCCCCCCACCCCACTTGTGCTCTCTCTCATTCTCTCAATCTCTCTCTCAAATAAATAAATAAAACCTTTTAAAAAAATTCTTTCAATCCTCGGTTTTCTCAACTTGTATACTGAGAACAATTATGCCAACATTAATTATGCCAACCTATAGGTTTTAGTTGGAAATAAAATGTATCTGTTGTAATTATCCAAAACAAACTAGATGTTCTACATATGGTAACTCATATTATTTAACTATGCTTCCTGTAATTATTTAACTTTATACCTCTGCTTTTAGTATTCCACAGGCCATGGTACCTTCTAAAGGAAATATGTTGTTAGTCTGCTGGGGCTCCCATAACAAAATCCCACAGACTGAGGGGCTTAAACGATGGAAATTTACTTGCTCATAGTTCTGAAGACTAAATGTTCAAGATCAGGACACCAGCCTCTTCTGAGCCTCCCCTCATTGGCTTGCAGATAGCCACCTTCTTGCTGTGTCCTCACACGGCCTTTTCTCTGAGAGTACACATCCCTACTCTCTCTTCTTTTTCTTATAGGGACACCAGTCATATTGGATTAAGGGTCCAACCTCATTTAAACTTAAGTACCTCTTTAAATTCCCTACCTCCAAATACAATCACAGGGCAGGCTAGGTTTCAGCATATAGATTTTGGGTGAACACAATTCAGTCCATAACACATACATTAAAAATGATCAAATTAATGGAAGTGGCTCAGCTTTGACCTATAGAGATTTTCTACATGTCCCTGAAGAACACCTGATCTTGAGACAGAGCTCATTTCTAGTTCTATTTTATTATTCAAACCCTATTTCCAAGATTCCTTTTGTTAACATGCCCTCAGTTTGTATACTCTTACAAAAATTTAGATGATTGATTGGAACCACTGGATTGAAAACTATTCCCCAAGCCAAAGGCACTGAAATACCATTTGGATGCTATTATTGATACTGTCTGCTTTAACAAATGTACAGGGTATTTTTACTTTTTCAGGGAATTTTTGATGAACATGAAATATTCATGGAGGACAGATAATATTTAAATGACATCGTTAAATAATTAAAAATGTGAAGATCTCCACTGGGAATTACAACATTAAGACTGCAAATACATTCTCATTATCTGCTCTCAATTTCTGAGATATTGTGGAATAAAAGGAACTTCTGAGTAATTTCTCTATGCTTTTATTAAGAGAGTGGAAATCTACCTTTGGAGAGATATCTTTGCATTAGATTTTCAGCAGAATGATTATTAAAATATTCCTGAATAAATTCTGGGACCTAAAAATCAAATGTAATGTCTAAAAAGAATATACTAAATGCTAGCACTCCAAATACCATTGTGACTCGAGGTATAAGAAAAAGCTTTTGGGAACCCAAAGGACTGAGATTAATTCAGCTATTGTATTTGCCAAGTATATATTCTATTTGCTTTTATATTCCCCTTAAACCAATCAGAAATTGGTTTATTTCTATATCTGTTTTTATGTGGCATGGCAATCCAATGTACCTGATTATCTGATTGAATTGTCTCAATAGGTCTATAGAGAGGACTACGTTACAGGAGAGGAAACTGAAGCTAGAAATGTTAAGTGATTGACAAAGATCATAATGATAAGTGGCTTTGCAGTTAGGTTTAGTTACCTAAACCTAATCATAAACTTTATTACCTTTCTCAAAATAATGGTAACATCATATACTACTTCCTCACAGGGCTGTTATAAATTCACTGAAACAATGAAAATTAAAGTGTTCTACAAATTATTCAAGGATTCACAAATAAATTTTGTATTATTGTATACTATTCCTAAGCTATAGTAACATTTTTGCCTAACTCTTTACCAGCTAGAGGTATCAACTTGTTATTTTTTTACATATTAAATATAATTTATCAATTATTTTGCAATAGAAGACTCATGGATTTTAAGAAAAGGGAAAACAGAATATAGAACTATTAATATGATAAGTGAAATGGCATTTATTAGAAGTTTGTTGGTTGTGCATTGAGTATTATGCTTAAGGCTGTGAAGCGTCACAAAGACTATTTGAACAATATACAACATACATTTTCTCACGTTTAAGCTTAAACTATGAGAAAGACATTTTGAAATAGTAATTATTACATAAAGAATAGTAATATTTATCGTGTGCTAAGAGATACTTGAAGCATAACACATATGGCCTTACACATTCATACACAACCATAAAATTAATAAGAAACTTTACTAGTGCCTCAATTTCCAATTGTTCTTACTTATTAACACCTTGGAATTTACTTGGTTTATTCCCATCATTCAAGGGCTCTTTCAAAATTAGTCATTATTGTACAAATCAACAAATCTAATGCTTGGTCTTCATTACTCTGAAATATTCATTATTGAGAACCTCATTTTAGAAATACTGACCTCCCTTGGACGCCATGACACTCATCATGAGTTCTCCTGTATCTCTTTGATACTGTCTCTGTTTTGTCGTTATTTCTTCCTCACTCAGCCCAAAGTATAGACAATGCCAAGAACCTGTTTTAACATAACAATCCCAGGCACCTCCACAACTTCAATTAGCACCTTCCCAGGTAATGTATTTAAAAGGCAAATGTAGACAATGCAATGATGACTGGTTTATCAAATATTTATTGACCATCTTCTCTTTGATAAGTGCTTCTCTAGATGATGGAAATACTGCAGCAGCAAAAACAGACAGAAACCCATGTCCTCACAGAACCTTCTTTCTAGTGATGAGGGGTAAGTGATCTTCTTAATCAGCAAAGATGAATTTTAGTTAAAAACAAAACGAAAGAGGAGGGTAAGGGATACTTTCTTTATGTCAGGTGAAGACAGTAATTAGATCTGTGTTTCTAAAAACTCTTCAAAAATGCCCATTTACAGTTTATACTTTACATAGCCATGCTTATAAAAGAACAGGAAAATGCTGGACATTTTCTTACTTTGGTGTGAAGATGCAACTAAAAGGAAACTTAATGAAAAGTGACATAATACAAAGCAGTGGGGATTTCTTCTTTTGTCAAGAAAAAAAAATTCTGTGGTACACAAATGAAGGCAAATTTACTGGTTCTTTAGCACTATCAGGGACCAAAATACTGTACACATTTTCATTCATTCATTCTTACCATATGAAAGGTACATCCCAAGAACATGTTTTGTAACTGTTGATGTTGACCTTGACTGTATGGCTGAAGCAGTGTTTGCCAGATTTTGGCACTACGACTTATTCTAGTTTCCCCCTTTTCCATTCTGTATTCTTTGGAAGGAAGATGCTATGCACAGTCCCCAGTGGGGATTTATGCTCTCTCTGAGAGCAGAGAATCTACTTTATTTAGAATCCTTCCATACAGATTTGTCTCTTCTCCCATTTATCAATTTAGTTGAGTTTTATTTATATCAGCATGGCCCATGGATATTCATTTTGTACTTTGGGTTATAATCTAATATTACTTCATGTTTTTTGTTGCTCAAATTGTTAAAGCTTTGCATTGGGAGCTCTTTCAGTTGGGTTCTGTGTCCCTTTGAGATAATAAATACGGTTTTCTTTGTTTTAGCACTTGTATATTTTCTGACACTCTAAGATGCTTCAGACACATCTCATATATTCCCTAGAATCAGTCATTTCACCAGGGAGTGCTGGTTCTTTTTACTAGTACATGGTTTTGGAAACCAAGATCTGGATCTTGAGTGTGCTCATTATTACTATGGGTTTCACTTCTTTTAGGTCCTCTCAGCAGACAGAAAAAAGAAATAAATATGTATACTAATTTGTGTATAAACACATACTCATAAATATTTCCATATGGAAATATATATGTATATATATATATATATATAGAGAGAGAGAGAGAGAGAGAGAGTTAAACATGAGATCTTACCAATATCTCCAGCTCTAAGCCATTGCCACACGGATTTTTTTTGCCCTCCTCCTTTTACTTATCTGAGAATTCCTACTCCAATAATAACAAACTAGGCTCCCACCATCCATTTACTTAACTGCTCAATTCCAGTATAGATGCATAGAACTATCAGAATTGTTACCCCTTTCCTCAAGGGAAACAACTTTTTCAACCAAAATACAGTGAGCATGGGCAGTTCCTTTGTCTTCAGTATTGCAGAATCCACTCATTTCTAGTTACTTAGGTCAGCATTCCCTCCCCTCCCCCCTACCCTCTATAGGGAGTTTTTTTTCATACATTTGTAATATAGATAGATATTCTTGACTCACCATATATTCTTGCCGGTGATACCCCAAGCTCCTAAATGATTTTTTTAATATTTGTATACATTAAGGTACATTATTTGTGTGGTAAAGTTCTGCATTTTTCAAAATGTATGCTGTCATGTATGACATATTACAGTATCCTAAGAATAGTTTTGCCACCATAAAAATCCCCTATGCTTCTCCCATTCAACTGTCTCCTGAACCCTAAATCCCTAGAAACCACAGATCTTTTTACTGTCCCACAATTTTGCTTTTTCTAGAATGTCATTTAATTGGAATCATATCATATGTAGCCTTTTAAGATTGGCTTCTTTCATGGAGAAATATGTACTTAATATTCCTACATATCTTTCTGGCTTGATAGCTTATTTCTTTTTATTGTTGAATAATATTCCATTCTATGCATATACCACAGTTTAACCATTAATTCACCTATTGAAGAACACCATGGTTGTGTCCAGTTTGGGGCAATATATAAAGAGCGGCTATAAACATTCACAAGCACATTTTTTTTCTGGAAATAAGTTTTTGGCTCAAGTAGGTGAATACCTAAGAGCACAAATGGTAACCCATATGATAATTGCATATTTAGCTTTGTAAGAAACCATCAAAATGTCTTTCAAAGTGGATGTATCATTCTGCATTCCCACCAGTAATAAATGAGAGTTCCTGTTGCTTCACATCCTAATCAGCATTTGGTGTTTTCAGTGTTTTGGAATTAGATATTCTAATAGATATATAGTGGTATTTATTTCTTATTTTTTGTTTTTTATTTTTTAATAATTTTAATTATTAATAAAATTAATATTAGCAATAATATTAGCAATTAGCTAATATTAGCTAAATAAAATTAGCAATAAAGCAAATATTAATATTTGCTTAATAAAATTTATTAAGCAAATTTTATTGCTTAAATTTGCAATTGTCAAGGGCAAATGATGTTGGACATCTTTGCATATGCATATTTGATACCTCATCTTTTGTGATATGTCTGTTCAGATCTTTGGCCCGTATTCAACTGGGTTGTTTTCTTATTGTTAAGTTAAGAATTCTTTGTATATTTTTGATAATTGTCTTTTTTTTTAAACTTAATTTTATTTTTTTCAGTGTTCCAAAATTCATTGTTTATGCACCACACTCAATATTGCTCCATGCAATATGTGCCCTCCATAATACCCACCACAAGGCTCACCCAACCCTTCACCCCCTTCCCACCAAAACCCTCCGTTTGTTTCTCAGAATCCGCAGTCTCTCATGCTTTGTCTTCCCCTCCGATTTACCTCAACTCACTTCTCCTCTCCATTTCCCAATGTCCTCTGTGTTATTCCTTATGCTCCACAAGTAAGTGGAACTATAGTCTTGTATCACATATGTGTTCTGAAAACATTTTCTCCCAGTCTGTGGCTTGTCTTAATTCTCTTAACAGTGTCCTTTTCAGAAGTTTTTAATTTTAATAAATTCTAACTTATCAACTTTTCTTTCACAACCATGAAAGAAAACATGTCTTCCTGGAAAATGTCACGTAAGCTATTTAACTGAGTATAAAAGGAATGTTTCATGTCTGAGACAGCCCTCTTCTGAGTAAGTGATGCAAACCATACCTATTACTTAAAAATCTCACATTAATCTGGGTTACTCTGCCTCTGAAAGAACAAACAGGAAACTGGGGAACTGTGCTCCTAGAGATTTTTCTGGTTTCTCCTATGCATTACGATTATCTTTGTCCTTGAAATCATTCATAAAACTCTATATTGTATAAGATTCCTGATTTATGTGAGTCTGGTTTGACTGATTCTTTATATTATTTTACTTTCTAGTTTGCAATTACCCCATAGGTATGAAAAATTTCACATAGTCACTTAATTTTTCAACAAGCCTATGAGACAGGTATTATTATCATTATTTTACTGATGATTTTACTAAGGCTCAGATGTTAACAACCTTCCCCAAACTTATGTAAATACCAGAGACCAAATAACCCAGATATGTTACTTTGAAGCCATGCTATTTTATCATTCTAATTTCTTTGGGTCTGGACAACTGATTAGGTAGGTCCTCAATACATAAATTTAATGTGTTATTCTGACCACCAACTGGAAACAAATAAACCTGTCATTTAATGAATTTAATAAATAAAATGACTGGATAGCTTCAGAGATGTATTTACATCTTATATCTCAGCCCCCTTAGAAAACTTGATTTATGAAAGGAAGCAGAATATGCTACGTCAATATATACCACCTTAGCACATTCATTATTTGAACTGATTATTTTTAAGAAACAATAAACAATAGAAAAGCACTGAAAACTAATTAAAAATTACTCTTTGTAACATCACATTTAAAAGGGAAATCTCTGTTTGTAAGGATGTTTCCCTCTCTGTATTAGGAAGAGAAGGATAACCAAATCTCCAGAAACTTCACCCAATGAAGAAGGCACAGACTTAAATCTGTACAACAACCATACCCTTGTTTACCTTGCTTTTTGTGATAGGATTGGGTTAATAACTGGTTCTCCCAAAACACACCATTTTGGGTTTTTGTTGTTGTTGTTTGTTTGTTTGTTTGTTTGTCTTTACCTGGAGATGTTATTTAAGATGGTGGTTTGGGCTCTTTGGGGGAGTTACTCAGTTTTCCTGGGTATTGTCCATGTTTATTAAACTTCTGTTTGATTTTCTTCTGTTAATCTGTCTTTTATCACAAAGGGTGTTCTTAGCCAAGAACCTAGAATAGTAGAGGAAAATTCCTTTTCTTCCCCAACATTGGTGCTTATAATGGGGTAAATGGTGGGTTAATAGAGATCACTGCCAGAAGAGTTAAAGTTTATTGAATATTCTATATAATTTTTTGTCTTTTTGTTTCTTCTATCTGGTTTCCTGTTTCTATTTGCCTTGTCCCCTACTTCCAACAATAAAGAGTAGTAGTAATGCCCCAATGTTTAAATCACGAGAATTGGCTTTCATTAATATGGAAAAAATGTTACCTATTTGTGTTGAAAATTTGCAGAATGCTTCCCCCTCCTAGAAGAGTTTAATTAATCCCTTCCCTCACAAAGAGTTTATAACTCACATTCCAAGCTAATTAAATCTGGAGAACATATTACCTTGTTACAATACAGTGTATCATTTATACATAACTCACCCTAACCTGGAACAGGGCTATTATTCCTTTTACCAATTATCTTGTGTTTCATTCTATCTAGAAGGGGACCACCCAAAGCAATTTTATTATTCCTCACAAACACAAAAGATTAATCAGGAATCGGTGAAGTTAGTGATGACAGCAGGGTACGTGCATCTTAACATAAGTCTAAAGGAGTTCTCTCCAGCTCATGTCTCAGATTGTTAACTGACTGCCAATATGTCTGTACTGATCAGAACTTCCGAATCTAAGCAGCAAAAATCTATTCCTATCACAGAAAATGTATTAGAATTGGGAATAGAAAACCAAGGATATAGGGCTTCAGGGATATTTGTGGCTTTGTAGTTATGCAGCATTTATTCCACCTCATTGGGGGAACTCTTCCTCCCCACATGACACAGTCAGGTGGGACTATGAACCAAGTTGCCAAGCACATTTCTGTTGAAAAAGCAGACACATTGGGGAGCCTGTCTGGCTCAGTCAGTTAAGCAGACACATTGCTCAAAAAGAACCAACCAGACCCTTCTTAGAATTTTAATCTCAGGAACTAAGCAAAGCAGACTTAAAACAGTAAGAAATAATTTACTTCAACAATGCTCTTGAGATGAGTAATGGTCATGAAACTGAGACTCTGTATGTCATTTTATGAGTTTGATTCTTCAGCTTTTCTGATTTCTTTGACGTCTTCAAACCTGTCTGACAAATTCATCTTCCCCTTTAGGTAGGTTTCTTTTGCTTTCTACAAAAACACCCTAATTAAAAAACAAGACCTAGGTGTTTGCTACAGACTATGTGAACTTCAACAAGTCACTCAGAATCTATAAACCTCAGCTTTTCACCTGTCAAATGTGAATATATGTGTCCTATAAGCCTTACAGAATCTTCAGGATGTAAGGGAGATTATAATTTGTCTGTGTTTTGCAAATAATATTCTACATGAAATTACCAGATCTAAGAACATGTTCTAGGTTCTTGTTTTACAAAATAAAAACATGAAGAAAATAACATTTGTATATAATCTATATTGCATATCACATACATGTTTATATATATGCATTTATATCTATCTATCTATCTATCTATCTACCTAGTTATCTTTCCATTTATCTTCATTGGTTAGGATAAAGAGCAGAAAAAATGGAAGCCCAGAGACAGAGCAATTAGACCTCCAGTGATGATTAAGAGAATGTTAAAGGGACGAACAGAAGATATGAAGATATTATGGACATTGGGAAGGGTATGTGCTATGGTGAGTGCTGTGAAGTGTGCAAACCTGGCGATTCACAGACCTGTACCCCTGGGGCTAATAATACATTACATGTTAATAAAAAAATGTTTTTAAATTAAAATTTTTTTAAAAAGATATGAGGATAATTCATAGTATCAAAGTAGTGTCTTCATTGCTATCACTCTAGTTTGGATGAATGTGGAAAATGGAATACAGTCCCATAATATTTACTCTGATTGACATACTATAATGCAAAGAGATTAAAAGGCTAAGTAAAAAAAAATAGAGTAAGATTACAATGTTTTTCATAAGGGATTAGAATATGATCAGTGTTTACTGTGGATATTTTTGTCATCAGATTATCAAATGAATGCTATTACCACTCATGTTGTGGGTTTGGCATTTAAAAGAAGAACAGACTTCTGCTTAGAAACCATGTCTATCATTAGGATCCTAACAAGTAGCAGCTGTAATGATCTACAGCCTATACATTCCAAACTCAAGGTAAGTCAAGAACTTTTGCCATCAGAGCTATGGTTCAATTAGGATCTGTGCCCCTGGGCTGCCAGTAACTTTATGTTCCTCCATTAGAGGATTTACCTTGGATATTCTTGGAAGAATTTTCCTGCTGTTACCCAGGTGACTGATGAATTTGCTAATAATGATAAGGAGACTAACATTTGTGTCACCTCTCCTATACTGGAGAGTTTGCTCTTTGTGTGTACAAGCTTTACCCCACTAACCCCTCACAATATCCCTGTGAAGTTCAGATAATTAAAACAATTTTTCTGCAAAAACTGCACTGTAACACCATGCAGGAAGCTCTCTAGTACAACTACAGAAGTGCAGTCTGAATTTCAACACTGACTTTTAACAAATGTTGGTCTGCAGAGTAACAAAACACACTCTCCAAAATGAGGCCAGCTATGCTTCTCCTTCTTCTTCTCAGACTTTCTCCCACCATGGCTGCTGTGAACTTTATTTGATGTATATTAGAGTCAGCATAAATGGGAAAAGGTTGCTCATTATCTAAAGAAAAGTGTTGAAGAAAATATCCCTTTTCAATATGCAGGGAAAAAAACATTCTAGATGAGTATAAA
>PISX010024660.1:0-27517 GCA_004024625.1 Mellivora capensis | reverse complement strand
CGGTTTAGCCTCTGGAGCGATGTCCCTCCGTGGAGCAGACTTTTAAAAGTCCCGATTTAGTGCTCCGTGGCTCCGCCGCTTGCCGGGAGCCGGCCCCTCCCCCGCGGTCTATCCTCCCGTCGCTTTTGATTCACTTCTCCGCCGGTCCTACCTTCCAGAAAGTGGCCGATTTTCTGTTTCCAGAATTGCTGTTCTTCCTGAGAGAGAGTTTCTTAACCCTAAGAAATAAGCTGAGGGTTTTGGAAGGAGAGGTGGGTGGGGAGATCAACACCTTACCATTTAGATGAGGATACTGGTGAGTCTTACTATGCAACCATGAAGCATTTTATTCATTTTATTCCTGTACTTTCAGATGCAGGACTAAGGCTCAGACAGTGGCAATGGGGGCTATAAAATAGGGAAAGAGGTAGGAAAAATGCAGGATGTTAAAGTGCATTTATTATTTCATATAATTTTCAGCAAGGTCAGAAAAAGACAGTCTGTAGGTCACTAGTCTAGAAGTAGACAGAGAAGGAAATGTAAATTTGCTAAGAGAGAAAATATCTTCCTGTGGCTTACAAACTGAATTGACTGAGAGAACTACTCATTAGAGAATGGTAAAATTGGATAATTGGAACAGAAGTAAAGAAGAGGACACTTAGCAGAAGAAAAAACTTAGAGGACTCTTAGACTGTCTCTGCTGGACAAGGGGACAGTGGAAAGTCAAGATCAGATTTGGAGTGGGGCCTATTCAACCAAGGAAAGTGACTCGGATCATAGGTAATGACTCTTGTGTATGCACCGATGAAGACAAGATCTGGGCCACTTACCACTTAACATCCCATGGAGAAAATCCAAAGTAAAGTTGAAATTCCTTAACTCGAAAGTACCCCAGCTTTACTACTTGACTTCTTTAAGAATCAAATGTATTTGGTCTTTTCCTAGGGTTTTGAAAATCTCATGTATGAGGAAAGTTAGCTGACCACGAAATTAAAGCTGAAAGAGGTACACAACATAGTCGTTAGCCCAGTCTAGGAGCCAGACCCAAATCTCAAGCCATGTCTGACCCTGGGTCAGTTACTTCTCTGCTCTCTATAAACTTCAGTTCCCTCATCTTTACATTAGGGAATGTCTCTTGGCATTTATGTGAGAATTTTTAAAAAATGAAGAAGACATCAAAGCATATTTCCAAACACAAAGCAAGTATTAGAGAACTATTATTATGGGTTCTTACTACAACACATTTATATGGAACATGAATCCTAAATTAAAGTTAATGGAAATGGTCAAAGTTGTCATTTGAAAATTTTAAAGATACTTTCTTAATTTAAAGATTACATGACTATAAATTTTCAGCTATGGCTAATAACAGAAAGTTCACAGTAAAACTTTGATAGTTTAAGTTTTTCATTATATAAATAACAAAGATATGGACTTTAGATATACAAAAAACAACAAAGATAATCAGGGATTTGTCACATAATAGGGAATATGTGAAGGAAAATATCCTACTACAGATGGCAACATAAAACTAGATTGAGAATCTTCTCCTCTCAAAGTTTAACAAACTTCACTAAAAAGGAGAAACTCAACCAATATAAGGTACCAGCGGCAATAAACGCATAGGAAAATGTCATGACACAGACTTTGGTTCTTACATAATTTAGTCTTGCCTTGTTCCCATCACACCAACCCAAAATTGGCACTAGGGCAAGAAAGAAGGTGAATAAACAAAATCCTAAAAATCCTTAATAATACAATCTCCATGCCCCTTCCTTATCTCCCCTGGGAAAAAGGCAGATTAAAGAGGAGGTATCACTCTGAGAAAAAGTTAAGAGAAGCTGTAAAATGTTCCTCTTTATCACCACATGCTCTCAGTAGTGCAAGATAAAAAGACATCCTCACTTTGGTATCTCTGGGCTAGGAGAAAAGCAGGTGAGGAGGAAAATGGACATAATCACACAAGCATCAGTAAACTGTGACTTAGGGGAACTGATAGAATAGAGAAGGCAAGACTTTTGGAGGAGTTAGAAGCTAATGGATAAATAGTCATTCAATACAATCCTATAAAACAATAAAAATCAAAGAAACTCCAGCTATATTCAACAACAGAGGAATCTCATATATGTAATATCAGACTAAAGAAAAAAAATTAAGAATACACATAGTTTAATTCTGTGTTTTTCAGAAGTGCAGAAATAGTTAATCAGATACACTCATTATAAATTTTTACTTTAAAGCAGAAAAATGTACATTTATTTGCCTATATTTTGATGTAGGGTCATGGATTCTTTTTTCCCAGTATAGATCTACAGATTAGTTTATCTTCAATTTTTTTCATTACTGATAATCTCCAATGAGAAACAAAAATGCCAAACATCCATAAAGCATGGGGTGCCCAGGTGGCTCAGTCGGTTTAACTTCTGCCTTCAGCTCCAGTCACGACACCAGAGTCCTGGGATTAAAAGAGCCCCGCATCCGGCTCCCTGCTCAGCGGGGACTGGGAGCCTGCTTCTCCTTCTCCCTCTCCTGCTTGTGCTCTCTCTCCCTCATAAATAAATAAAATCTTAAAAAAAATAAAAAAAAAATAAAAAAGCAAACACGAAGCGGACTGAGTGCAGAATTCTTCAACGAACTTACTAATGTATTTCATTCTTTTGGTGCTACCTCAATCCTACCAGATTTAATAGCATTTTCCCCCCAGGAATTTGTTTATGTCAAAATTAAGAAAGCATTCAAATTATTTTTTATGGAAACATCTCTTTTCCTTATCACATTATACCTAATGAGTTTTTTAAATGTTTAGTCAAATAATATAATCATAACTTCCACAACTGGCAGAAAACATTTTTGGGATCAAGTACAACTTAGTCTTGCAAGCACTCAGTCCAGTCAGTGAGAGCAGGAATAGGCGGACGTACTAGAGAGGACCTGACCCGTCACAAGTCATGGGCGTCAGTGAGAATGTCTCATGGATGGTATATGGGCTGTCAGATAATTGTGCAGGTTATTTGAGTAGAAGTCAGCTAAGTAAGTGGCATAGAGTAAAACTGAGATAATATAATGACAGTAAAAGCAGAGGAAAGTGACAAAGATAAATGGAGTTAGGGGAAAGATCTTCTGCTGGGGCGGGGGCGGAGTATGAGGGACAGACAACGGTGATTCAGTAAAAGCTATTTAGCATTCCTGAAGTACTTCACTCAAATGGAGCAGGAAAAAAATATTTAAATTCATGATAAAATGAAGTTTTCATTAAAAAAAAAAATCTGAAAATAGAAAGACCCAGCATATTCCAGGAAAGGTTAAGATCAGCAGTGATCTTTTTTTTTTTTTTTAAATAAAAAGCTTAAATTATACTGAATTTCCAAGACAAGAAATATTTCTTGAGATTTGAGGTAAGGAAACACTTTTTTTTTAAAGAGTAAAAAAGTTAAACTGGCCTCAGAGTATTCCAAACAATGTACGATGCCCAAACCAACACGGTAACAAGGTTTACAAATTTCGGGGGTAAATAGGAGCACCTAGCTGGTTCAGTTGATGGAGCATGCAACTCTTGACCCCGGGGTTGTGAATTCAAGCCCCATGTTGGGTGTGGAGATTACTTAAAACAAAAACCAAACCAAATTTCTGAGATAAATGAAATGTAAACTAAGAATTTGATTTGATTTGGTTTTTAAACCAAAAATTTTAGAACCAGCTAAATTGTCCTCCCAGAACACTGAGAGTTCCAAAGATGAAAGAATCCCAGAAAGGCAGCACTGAATGTATGTGAATATAGACCAAAAACTAGACAATGAATTGAATTACATTATAAAAATATGTGAATGATATAAAATTTGACAATACAATAACAATGTCTAATAATTTTATTTTAATTCTAATAAAGGTCTTTTAGAGGCTTCCCTGGTGGCTCAGTAGGTTAAGCAACCTACTCTTGGTTACAGCTCAGGTCATGATTTCAGGGTCCTAAGATCGAGGCCTGCACAGGACTCTGCGCTCAGCATAGTCTGCTCATTCCCCTGCCCCCCTCTCTGTTCCTCCCCCTGCTTCTGTGCACACTCGGGCATTTTCCTCTCTCTCTCTCTCTCTCAAATAAATAAAGTCTTAAAAAAAGGTCTTTTAGGAACTAATAATCCCCATAATGAAGAACAAGCATAGCATTTCCTTTAGTTTACCACTTTCATTTTCTCCCATTAATTCAAGTAAGATTTAAATTAATATATATTAAACAGCAGGTATCCCATTGTCTCATTTTTATAAAACTATAATTCCTGTCTAGCCTTCTTTCATTACAATGCACAGAAAGAAAAAAGCAATTAAACTACTTAATGTTAACGCAAGTGTTCCTTCTGGATGGTGAAATGTAGGACTTTTTTCCTGTATGGTTTGAACTTTTCGTAATGTATTTTAATGGCTTTGTAATGCATTTTATAAACATAGGAACTTTATTATTCTAAAAGAAATGAGAGAATGCACAAAAAATTGAGGTACAGTAAAGATAAATTTTGCCTAATCATCTTGACCTTTGTTCTAACAAAGCCCTTTATTTTTATTATTACTCAACTGATGAAAATCTGCATTTGATTGCATAGTAAACATACTATTAGTTTAAAAAAAATAATTAATTAAAAAGAAAACCCAGAATGCCATACGAGCAGCCAACCCTGCAGAAGAACTTCAGAAAGAAATTTCCCTCATTAATCCCTTGTCAAGCAAAAGTACTAATTGACTTTAGAAGAAAAATTGGTGGGGGAAGAAAGGAAATGATTTAAAAGGACTCAAGGCTTTGCTCTCTCACAAATCACACAAATGATTATTATTCTGTATGTAACTGACTGAATGACTATAATGTGCTCTGTTTAGGACGTTATTGTATTTCCCTAGTAGGTGTAGGTTTTTCTAGCCTATCTAGGGTTTTAAGACACCCTGGGAGTCTTCTACTTCTAAAGCATTATGTAAATGCAATACATTAACAACTGATCCTGTATTTGGAATGTTAAAAATGAAATTTGTTCTAAAAATTAAATGGTCCCTTTTGGAGATAAGTTATAAAAGAAAATCATTTTAAGTTAGAAGAAAACTTCAAAATGTCAACACTGTCAAAACAAAAGTTACAGTATTTCGAGTTTGAGAAAAGAAGAAAGCCTTTTTATGAAGCCTTTTTATGAAGGGCAATTCTTGCCTTTTCCAAATAAAGAAGTCTTTCTTTTTAATGATCTGTTTATTTCTGGTGTTGGGCTAAATTTAGATTTAAATTGTCTTATCTGTGAATATAATTGAACAGTGGCAAAATCTTAAAATTTGTTATCTAGAGAAGTTGGGTGACCTCCATTTGGGGGAGAAAATATCATTCAAAGGAAAAACACCTGTCCAGATCTGAAGTCTTTCCGGGTACTTGTAAAATCCAGTTAACGCTCTAGTTAACATCCTAACTATGACTTGATCTGGTGAAATTTCTGATTCTATGATAACATGTAATACTGTTTTCTAGAAGACCCATGTAAAGTTATCTCAAAGCATGGAAAACAGAACCTTTAAATGATGTGGTTTAATAATCATTTTCTTTAGTTTTCAATCCTTCTCTATTTTTTTAAAATGAGATATGTAGCGTAATATGCCCCCTCTTCTTTCTTTTCTAGTAGGGCCATCCTTTATCTTCTGTTTCTATCAGTTATTCTATCAGTTATTGAACTTGTTATTCCTCCTGAAAAGATCAGATAAAATGGGAAGGATAAATCATTGCTGTGCCATGAAGTGTGTCAACATTGCTCTAAGTCAAAGGCGCCAGGATTGTGTATAGGGAGCAGCACCCTGAAACCCCCTAGCCCCGTCTGCAAATACCTAGAAGTGACTAACCTGAAAACATGGGTGTGTGATTTACCATATCTTCTTATTCTTTTATGTTTTTATTACTTATTCATTTATTATTTTTTAGGGGGTGGGGCAGGGAGGGAGAAAATCTTAAGCAGTCTCCATCTCATGACGCTGAGATTATGCCCTGAACCAAAATCAAGAGTTGGTCACTTACCCGACTGAGTCACCCAGGCACCCCTGTTTTTATCTATTTGGATTAAGAAATTTTAAAAAAGTACTTGGAGCTAGTTCTTTCACATCATAGAATCAATTATTTGTATTCTTGAACATTTAGATTGTTTCTGTTTTTACTAATGTAAGCAACAGTTCTTTAAAATACCTTCCTAAGATTTAAAGTGCTCATTATTAAGGTACGCCCATTTTTCAGACTTCTGGTATATATAAACGACTGTCCTCCAAGAAATAAAACAAAGCTCTGATTTTGCTGTATTGTAGATAACACTAGTTTGCCATTTTTTATCTTGTTGTCAATTTATACTTAACCTTTACACCCCATTTGTGGTTTTAGTTCCCATGCTCTGCTTCCTTGTTTAGTTCTAAACAAGAACTAAAAACATAGGTAGCTATTGGTAACTGTGGAATTTGTACCTGAGCTCTGCTGTATCAGACCATAGTTAAGAGCAAAGGAAGAACTGGAAGGAGAGAAGCGATTCTTGGGAAGTAACTTAAATGGCAACAGAAGGAAAGAGAGAGGGAGAAGAAATCGAAGACTCAGCACGAGTAAGAATTAGTTAACAGTTTTAGGAAATTTGGTAGGAGGGAGAAGGTGCCTTCTTTGGAGCTTCCATAGATGAGAGTGAGAGAGAAATATAATTATTTCTTAAGTTTGTTATGTGTTTAGAATGATCTATGCCCTCATTGTTTTCATTTTCAGATCTCACTAAATATGCTGCCTTTAAATTATTTTTAGAATGTTTGAATGCTGTTTCTTTGAATGTACCTCTAAGCTGTGGCTTGGCACCTGGGATTTCAACTTTAGAAATGTTATATCAATTGCAATAATTCATAAATCTAAAATACTGTAATGTCATTTAGAAACATTTGCAACAGGAGACCCTGGGTGGCTCAGTTGGTTATATGTCTGGCTCTTGATTTCAGCTCGGGTCATGATCTCAGGGTTGTGAGATGGAGCCCAATGTTGGGCTCCACACTGAACCTGGATCCTGCTTAAGATTCTCTGTATCTCTTTCTCTCTCTCCCTCTGTCCCTCCCCACCATTCACATCCATAAATGCTCTCTCACACTCTCTCTCTAAAAAAAAAAAAAAATTATAATGCAACAAAAGTATATTTTGCATTTTGTCAATATATGAATATTCTGGTCTATCATAAAAAAGCTTTTGCCACTGTATGTTCTATTTTTTTCTCTGTATGGGTTTTTGTTTTTTGTATTTTTAATCATGACATATTTCATATTAAATTATTCTTTAAGATATCTAAAAATTATTCACATTTACAAAGATAAATGTTTCTTTTGGGTTTAAATATTTACATATTTCAGAATAAATACAAAGAAAGGAAAAAGTTTCTAGGTGTGAGACAAGTATACCATCGATTTGTTATATCAGGTATGCATCAAAAATATATCTTTAACTTCAGGTGTTTCTTTAACTTTCAAATATTTATTACACACTTCTAGAACATCAGACATTGTGCTAGCCAATAAGAAAAACAGGCACAGGGTCTTTCTGACCATGGTTGTTAGAGGGGGAAACAATGTAATCAAACAAATAAATAAAAGGTAAAATTGTGTTTTTGACATGCTGCAGTGTGATACACAAGCCTATGAAGATTCATAATAACAGAATCTGACCTGGAAATTATTTCCTTTTTATTTGATAAGAAACTGCTTAACTTATTTTTTATCTGAAGCTAAGATCTCACCAAATTTTAATATATTGTCTCCCATACAACTATCTTTGAAATGACATGGTCCATGTTTGTTACATTTTAGAAATTTAGTTTCAGTGTAATTGTAAAGAGTTTGGAAAGAGAAACCAAATGACACTCCCACAGTGTCACCAAAAATATTCACAGGTAAGGTGAGCACAGTCAAAAGAGAAAACTTTCCATTGAAATAATAATGGAATGAACTTTCTAGAGCAAAAGCAATAGAATTCATATATTTGAAAGAGAAGACATTCAAATGTTAAAATAAACTAAGGGGGACGCCTGGGTGGCTCAGTTGGTTAAGCAGCTGCCTTCGGCTCAGGTCATGATCCCAGTGTCCTGGGATCAAGTCCCACATTGGGCTCCTTGCTCAGCAGGGAGCCTGCTTCTCCCTCTGCCTCTGCCTCTGCCTGTGCTCGCTCTCTCTCCCTCTCCCTCTCTCTCTGGCAAATAAATAAATAAAAATTTAAAATAAACTAAGGGAAGATCTCATGCACCAAAAACTATTCCTTAAAAACTCTGGAAAATTTAATATCTATGTAATATAAGTTCACTAAGTATAAATATGTTAATTTAAAATATGACAAAAGTATCTTAAATTTCATGGGCAAATTTTAAAACTTTATATTGCTTTAAGATTTGATTATAATTAAAATAATTGCTTCAATTATTTAAATAATTTTAAAAGGAGACTAAGGAAATAAAATCATAAAAATGTTCTTTTTAAAACTCCTTTCTCCAAATTTATTCCCAAACTTGTTAAATCACCTTGCCAATTAAAAACATTATACTTTGGTTTTTTTTTACCTTTTTCTGCTTATATTAGAGTAATAAAAATAAGTTGCTATAACCATGAGAATAATAACAAGATCAAGGAGTAATGTTCCTTGTTTCTCTTTTAAATACCATTCTAGGTTCTTAGGTCTACTCTCTTCTGTCATGCGTGGACCATGATACTTTCATGTTGTTTCTCTGGCATCCTCTAGGGTATTGTCCTTATTTGCATTGTCAAAGCTAGGCTTCAAGCACATCCGTGTTCAGCTCAGAACAGGGCAGATGTGGTCGTGTACCTCTGATGCTTTAAGACATGGGTGGGCCCGGAAGTAACATAGGTTCCTTCTATTTCCATTCCATTAGCGAAAATATGGGCACATAAGCAAATTATGGGAAGAGGGGACTGGAAAGTGTAGTCCTCAGCTGGTGGGCACACCTTACAATAATTTTATTCCCTACCAGAGAAAAGAAAAAGCAAATTTTGTTGCACATTTAGTAGTTTCTCCCATAAAGCTTTTTTTGTACTGAATTTATGTATTTCTTTTTAAGATTTTATTTATTTATTTATTTGTTTGTTTATGAGAAAGAGAGAGCACAAGCAGGGGGAGTAACTGAGGTAGAGGGAGAAGCAGGCTCCCCGCTGAGTAGGGATCCCAAGGGGGCCTCAGTCCCAGGACCCTGGGATCATGACCTGAGCTGAAGGCAAACACTTAACTGAGCTACCCAGGCACCCCTGCACAGAATTTAATTATGCATAAAATGTTTCTGTATCATCAGAGTTTTTACTTAAAGAAATTTGCCACTGACCATCTTGTTTTTATCACCTAAAATATTCATTCTTTCTGCAAATGTTTTTTGAGCAGCTCTTATATATTGGTGCGGTAGTTATAGGGAATTATATGTCAGAGTCCTGGACTTCCAGGAATTTGCCATGTAGTTGAGATGATATATGCCCACTTCTGTGACAAATGATGTTTTTTTTAAAGATCTTTTTAATTTATTTGACAGAGAGAGACACAGTGAAAGAGGGAGCACAAGCAGCGGGGAATGGGAGAGGGAGAAGCAGGCTTCCCGCTGAGCAGGGAGCCTGATGTGGGGCTCAATCCCAGGACCCTGGGATCATGACCTGAGCCAAAGGCAGATATGCTTAACCCACTGAGCCACCCAGGCGTCCCATGGCAAATGATTTTTTTAAAAAAATTTTTATTTTAAATTCAAGTTAATTTCTGTGGCAAATGATTTAAACAAGTTTGTCATTTAATAGTAGCAAAAACTCTTAAGACAAGCCTGGGCCCTGTTTATAAACATTAGGAAAACTTAAAGCTGTAAAAGTTTAAGTAAAACCAATCTAAATGCCTTAGATCTCTTTTCCAAAGCCAGTGTTATTTCATATCATTATAATGTGTATAATCAAATTATTAAATCAAATATACAAATTAGAACTCTCCAACAGTTAACTGAATTTCATGAATCTAAGCCATAAAGAGTCTCATACACAACAGAGTATTACAGATAGTCATAGAGTTTGCAGAAAAATTTGCAGGGAGCCATCCATAAATCAGTAGATTTGTTTACTATAAACAGTCTTATACAATTAGGTACACCCTGATAAAACATTCCTCAGATAAGGACTTCCCACTAGCAAATACAAGGAGTTTGTTTTCCATGAGGTCTGTAGCATTTTTGTGAAGATTAGTCCAGATCACCTCAATTCTAAGAGTGACACAGACACACATCACCAACCCAACCCAGCAAGTAAATGGATTCTCTCTTGCTCTGTTATTCATTTAATTCCTATCAGGGGTTCTAGTTTCTTCCCTTCAAATTTCCCGTCTCTCTAGTTGTCCTAATGGCCAAACCTAGTTATAGAGCTATGAACTTCTACACATATATGAATGTTTCTACAAACTATTTTACTAAACAAAAATTATAAGCTTATACAAATAGGTGGCATAGGTATTTTATAAACTAATTATTCATCCTTATCAAATTAAAAAAATATATATATATTTCTGTTAAGGGACATATTGAAAGAAGGGAGATAACATTCTTTTCAGAGCAGAGCCAGAAGCTTGAAAACGAAACCCAAGGTCTCCCAAAATTCTGCTGTGGCAATGAGTCCAAGCAAAGCTATTCACAGCTGGGATTTGAAGAGATTAGGAGGTAAAGATTAGGAGGTAAAGAAAAGATTGATGAGAGAATAAAAATAGGAAGAGAGAAAGATATAGAAAATTTTAAACCACTTTCTTTTAGTACATCTAGATTCAGTCAGACGGCGTCTCCAGACTCTACAAATCACTTTTCCTCATTGACCATCGTGGAGAATTTAAGAACCAACAGAGAGTTAAGATGCTCTGAAGTGAGACTGCATGAAGTCTACAGCTTCATTTCACTCAGCCTTAAGAGTCACTGCTGCTATATTCCAGAAAATTAATTTTCCACCTAGTGATTTTCTTTGGTTTTCCAATAATAGAACATTTAAAAATCTACAGATCCAAGAATTTAAAGAGCTGTAGGCAGTGTTCAGTCAACTAGTTCTAACACAGCCCAAGATACTCTGAAATTAAGGACAGAGGAATAGAGGTTACTTGAAGCTGTGAGGATAAAGGAACTCTTTTAAGGAGAATATTTAATGAGATCAGTGGGCTAAGAACTAAATTGTGATTAATGCTTACATTTAAAGAATGAGAAGAGTTAGGAAGTCTAATAGATACTCACCTTGTGTGTGTGTGTGTGTGTGTGTGTGTGTGTGTGTGTTTAGAAAGGTGAGTGTAGAGCTGGGATAGTGGAGCAAAGAAAGTGTAGAATAGTCAACAGTGCCAATGTTTTGGAGAGGTCAAGACAGATATGGACTGAGGGAAAAAATTAAATGTGACATTTAGTTTATTGTTGACAACAGAGAGATTTCATTAGAGTAACTGGAGAGAGAAACAAAATTTCCAGAAGATAAGGTGTGAATGAATGGTCAGCAATTATGACAAAGCATGTTAATTCATCTTTTGAAGAATATTGGAAAGAAAGAACAGAAGTCATATTGAATTTAGCCTAGTAATATTTTTATTGGCTTTAACATCTATCCAATATTATATCTAACTTGGTAAATCATATATTCCTCTTTTTAACTATTTATTGAAAAACCAACTTTTGTAAAGTATTTATGGAATTAAGGGCAATTTTCCAGCAAGTTAGAACTGTTCCCTTGACTTCTGTTAAATGATGTTAGGCCTATTTTTAGTCTAATGAAATAATTCACTTATAGGGAGCACAGAGGGATTTCACAGTTCATTTAACTCAACCCCATTGTAGTCAGGCTTCAATGAAAAGGATTCAGGATCCTTTTTCCTGTGAGAATTTTTTTTTTTAATTGCTAAGGAGGAGAGGAATATATTTATGTTAGCTGATAATTTAAAACTCAAATTAAATGCACCTAATTACTGTTGCAGTCTTATTCAGGAGACATTTATTTTATCCTAAATGACAAACTGAATCTAGACTAGGAAAGTCACATAGTTTAGGGTTCCCTGAGTTTAAACATGGGAACTGCGAAGATCAAAACAAGAAACTGAGAAGACAGGGTGGAGTCAGTGAACAGAACTGGAAAGCTGTAGGTTGCTGGAAGAGATGGTCATTGCCCAAGCCAGAGAGGAGCAAAGTCTCAGTAACATTATTAACAGGAAAAAGAAATAATGAGGCAGTGCTGATAGTCGTTATGAAGGAAAAGCAGCAGGGTTCAACAATAAACTAGATACACAGACAAAGGACCAGAGATAGGATTGTAGTATGTACATTAAGGTATTTTTACATAATTTGGCTACACATGCAAAAAATAAACTTTATGACCAATCATAGTAGTTCAGTCTAGTACCTTCATTAAAATGTTATTTGAAGATCAATAATCAGTGAAAGACATGGAACATTCTAGTTTTATTTTAGTTTGATTTTAGTTTATTCTAGTTTAATTTTATTCTTAGAGAGTTTTTATGTTCCCACATTTAATGTCAGGGAATGTTGGGTCTTTTGTGTGTGTGTATGTATGTTTGTGTGTGTGTGTGTATATATATATATATATATATATAAAATAAAAATATAATTTAATATACATTAATTCATAAATATAAAAATAATAAAAATAAATAATATAGTCATATATAATATATATTTAATGTAATCATAACATATATAATATATATATTATAAATGTATATACATATTATATATACACATATATACAGAAAAATATATTATTAACCCCCCAAAACATATATATGTATATTTTTTAAAAAGATTTTTTACTTATTTACTTGACAGCAAGAGAGAGATCACAAGTAGGCAGAGAGACAGGGAGAGGCAGAGAGAGGAGGAAGCAGGCTTCCTGTGGAGCAGAGAACAGAATGCAGGGCTCAATCCCAGAACCCTGAGATCATGACCTAAGCTGAAGGCAGAGGCTTAACTCACTGACCTCCCAGGTACCCCTATGTATATGTATATTTTTTCATAGTAGTTTATAATAAATCTCTTTAGTGACATTTCTTGGCTGTGTGAACATAGAAAGCTTAATTTTTTTTAAAGTTTCAAATTCTATCCACTGATCACAAGTAAAGAATTATACTAGTTGAAGAAGTCTACATGATACCTACATTAGCAGTATGATAGTACAGGTATCTTCCTTGACACTTGCTTTCAGAAGCCATGCATTGAGATGATAGGTAGATAGGAACCTGGATAGAAGAAACTTGGATCCCTAAGTCATCAGATAAGGAAGACTCCCACCCCAAGCCTTACTGGATTTGGCATGAGCAATAAATAAACATTAGTTATAATAAGTCAATGAGATTTTAGGGCTTGTTACCACAATTAAACTTAGCCCAATACGACTAATCAAAAATGGACAAGGCCCTCAGTAAACAAAAGGGAAACATCTACCCTGAAAACTCTCCACCATAGGATTGTCTTCATTAAGGGCTTGGGATTCAAATTAATATTACCAGTATTGTTCAGAAGACCCCTAACTGAGAAATTACTTTAAGGTTGTCCCCAGCTGATAGCACTCCATGGGTTTGCTATCATCAAAATAGGACTAACAAGTATAAATTGATAAAACACACTAAGTATGTGCCGCCAAATAAAAAATGTACAACTAAAACATGAGAGGAAACAAGCGGCTTTTGACAAAAACTATCAGATAACAAAAACAAATATTCCCAATGACTTCAGATACTAGAATTATAAGGCCTAGAATATGACATAAATAAATAGGTTTTAAATTTTTGAAAGAGCAGAAGATTCAATAAAAAAATTCAGAAAAATGGTATACTATTGGAAACAAGCAGACAGATTTTTAAGTGAAGCAAATAGTGTAAAAATTGATTTTAAAAAAACCTTGAATATGTAGAAATAGCAGGTTAAATACATCTGAAAAGATTATCCATAAGCAGAAAAATAGATGTAAATAAATTACTCAGGAAGACAGAAGAAGAAAAAGAAAAGAGGTTAAGAGACATAGAGGATAGATGGAGGTTGAACATATTTTAATAGGAATTCTGAAAGGCAATGAGCAGACAGGAAAGAAGCAAATTTAAAAGACATACTGGCTGAAGATTTCCCTGAAATTGATGACAAACATACATCCTCAAATTCAGGAAACACTGTAACTCCCAAACAGGATAAATGAAAGAAAACCACGTTTATATAAATCATAATGAAAACATAGAGCACCAAAGACTAGAAGAAGATTTTAAAGCAACCAGAGAGATTGAATGGCAATTAAACTGACTTTGGTTAAATATAAATGGCAGTATTTTGTGAATAACCAGTTATAAACATACATGAAAGGCAAGAATGGTTTACCACTACAAAATCTATTAATTCAGTTCACTACATTAACAGATGGAAAAAAAAATGAGTGGGTCATCTTATAAGAGTATGTTAAAATGGAGCACTTCTCTGTTTTGTTGAAACCACAAAGAATGGAAACAACACAGTAGGTCCCATATAACTGCACATTTAAGAATTTTCAGGAGAAATGTTAGGAGACTAGTTTGGTGATGCTTGGCTTATCACCTCATATGAGGATATGCAATGGGTAGTGAAAGTGTAGATCAGCTGGTTGGAGAGATTCGTTGAGAATATGCCTTTCAAAGAGTTGTTGGAATGCTTGCACATCTTCCTGATGACTTCCAGGGACAGTGGAGAGAGGATCTCAAGCCAAGAGAGATGAGATACAAGGGAACTACTTTATATATGTACCCCTGGGGTTTGGAGTCCACAGGAGATTAGTTTCTTCAACATGCTTGAAAAGCATAATACGTTGTAGCTATATACCCACGGCAGCAGGGCGTAGAGAGGTCAGGCTGAATTGGGGGGGGGGGGGTGAAACTTTTTTTTTTTTTCAAAGATGCAGTCAGCTTAAAACTTGCATGAATGGGACTTCATGCAAAAAATAATTTCCTGGAGAGGGAGACAAACAAAAAAGAATTCGTGAAAACATACAAAAAGAGAATCAGTTATAAATGCCACACTGAGGATCATATAACCTGTAACATTGAAACTGGGTCAAAACTTCCCAGAGTAAAAGCCTTTGAATACCCCAGAAATGCCCTCCGGAAAGAAAAATGGCTTGAAGGCCTGTCAAGTCCAGAAGTTCCTAATACTGGAGCAGGGGTGCCAGGCACTTAAACCTGTTCCGTTCCCCTGCCCCATGCCCTCCACCTAGACCTGACTCCGGAGGGTCTGTAATGGCTAGTGAGCAGTTAGCAGAGACAGAGGTCTGAGGACAGTGACCACGCTGCTTCTACTTCAGGCTTCCGGGCCTGGTACAAAACCCAGCTGGAAAGTGGGAATAGGCTGTGGGCTGGGAAAGCTCAGGTATCAGATTAACCCCACACGGGTAATTGAGCTACAAAAATGACACTATTTCTGGGCTTAGAAGTGATTTTATACTAGGAATGACAGGAAACACCACATGATCTACATTCTATTTTATCCAAGGTCTTGAAAAAACAAACAAACAGCAAACTAGGGCATAAAATAGATACGAAGTGAAGTTGGGGGAGATGAAAGCAAAGTTGTTTTCTGCTCACATTCTATTTAGAGTTCTCCTCTTTCTGTTCCACAGTCACAATTTCAGTAGATGCAAAGCTTTCTATAAAATTAAACACTCACTCAGGCAAAGTAAATAAATATCTCAGCAAACTGTAAATAGAAGGACATTTTCTCAACCTGAAAAATGGTATCTACCAATTACATGAAGCAAAATTCTTACTTAATGATGAACTTAGAAATATTCCTCTCAAAATTAGGGAAAAGGAAAGACTGGGGTGCCTTTTGCCATCAATCATTTAATATTGGACAGGCGGTAGTCGTAATGCACCTAGTAAAATAATTTTATTTTATTTTATTTATTTATTTTTAAAGATTTTATTTATTTACTTGAGAGAGAGAGAGAGAGCATAAGCAAGGGGAAGGGCAAAGGGAGAGGGAGAAGCAAACTACCCATTGAGAAGGGAGCCCAATGCTGGCCATCCCAGGAACCCAAGATAATAACCTGAGT
The DNA here is from genome assembly GCA_004024625.1 of Mellivora capensis. Classification (NCBI taxonomy): domain Eukaryota; kingdom Metazoa; phylum Chordata; class Mammalia; order Carnivora; family Mustelidae; genus Mellivora; species Mellivora capensis. Next base: position 11,452 of record PISX010024660.1, on the reverse strand, counting down.
TAAAGACAGACACTTAACTGACTGAGCCACCCAAGTGCCCCATTAATTTTAAAGTACAATGATTCAAGTTAAAAATAAAACTGTAATTATTTGAAGGTAATTATGACTTCTATAGGAAATGTTAGAAAAATATACAAATTATTATAATGAATAAGAGCTTGGCAAATTTTCAGATATAAGATTAATATGCAGAAGTCAATTTTATTTCTGTTACCAGCAACAGACAGAAAATGTAATTTTGTGACACTGACACGCTACATACTGCGCTAACGAGGCACCTCAGAAAATGTAATTTTAAAAGATACCATTTATAGTCGCAACAAAAAAGTAATGGGATACCTAAGAAAAATATTTTTTAAAAGGTACATGGTCTTCATGGAGAAAATTATTAAAATGTATTAAAAGACAATAAAGAAGTCCTAAATAAATAGAGATATATACACTACCCACAAAGAATAAGACTTGATATCAAAGGGTGATGATACTTCCAAATAATCTACAGATATCTTGAAAAGCCAACCAGAATTACAACATAGTTTCTCATGGAAATTAATAAAGTAATTTGAAATTTTTATATGGAAGAAAAAAAAAGCCAAGGAGAGCCAAGAAAATTTGTAAGGAAAAGGAGGTGATGATAAAGGAGTAGAAGGCAGGGAGTAAAAAAAGTTCTTACCTTATAAGAAAATCACACTTTTTTTTAATGAAGCTGTAACAGTTAGATTAATGTGTCATGATCAATAGAACTCAGGAACAGTTTAGCTAATATCTGAAAATTTGATAAGTACCAGAGATGTCATTGCAGATCACTGTAAAAGGATAGACCATCCGATAAATGAGAGGCTTTCTATAATGGAAGAAATAAAATAAAACTGAATTTCTATGTAAAATATCAGGTAGGTTAAGGACCAAAATGTAGTAAACAAATATTTTATATGTGGATAACTTCATGATCTCAAACAATTCCAAAAATAGTGATTTAAAGGGGCATACGTGCCTCCAAATTTATAGCAGCAATACCCACAATAGCCATACTGTGGAAAGAGCCCAGATGTCCATGGATGGATAAATGTGTAAAATGTGTAAAGAAGATATGGTACACACACACACACACACACACACACACTCACACACAATGGAGTATTACTCGGTCATCAAAAATAATTAAATCTTGCCATTTGCAATGATGTGGATAGAACCAGAGGATATTATGTTAAGCGAAATAAGTCAGTCAGAGAAAAACAAATACCATATGATTTCATTTATATGTGGGATTTAAGAAACAAAAGAGATGAACATAGGGGAAGGGAAGGGAAAATAAAATAAGACAAAAACAGAGAGGGAGACAAACTGTAAGAGACTCAACTCTAGGAAACAAACTGAGGGTTGCTGGAGGGGAGGTGGGTGGGAGAATAGGGTAGTTGGGCAAAAGGCATTAAGGAGGGCACATGATGTAATGAGCCCACTGGGTGTTACATGCAACTGATGGGTCACTAAATTCTACCCCAAAATTAGCAATATGCTATATGTTAGCTAACTTGAATTTTAATAAATCAAAAAAGCAAAAACAAACAAACAAAACCCCCCAAATTATGAATATTAAGATTCCTGAATTTGAATTTTATTCAAAATAAAAATATCTGTTCATCAAAAGATACCATTTAAGTGAAGAGACAACACATATTGGGAGAAAATATTTGAAAATTACTTAAAAATGGTATAAGATTAGAGTCTGTCACATATAAAGAATACTAATGAAACAAAAAAGGAACAACCCATGAGAATGGACAAAATATATAAATAAATGATTCAAGAAAGAAATCCAAATAGCCAATAAACATAAGAAAACTGGCTCAACCTTAAGGAAATAGAAATTAAAATCCCAATAAAGTACCATTTCACGTTAAGAATAAAGAAGCTAAGTACCCTGGCAATACCTTGATCTGAGGGAATTATGATGCAGTTCTTTTTGGGAGTATAAAGTAATGCAACTACTTTGGAAAACAATTTGGTATTATTTTGTAAAAAATGCACAAATTCTATGGAACAACAAACCCATAACTTCTTGTTAACTTATCTGTGAATCTCTAACACATCTATAACCTGTCCTGACCCACATATGCCCTAAACCATCACAAAAATATGTACAGCAGCACTTTTTTAAAACCACTCATTCCAAGAAGAATGAGCACATCAGTTGTGACATGTCAGCAGGATAGGGTCTTCAACAGCGGTGAAAACCGTCACTAGACCTAGACGAGTATCACAGGCGGACCTTAGAAACAAGATTCTGCCTGAACCCTGCACATTCAAGAATATTACCTACATTGATGATACCACTTAAATTTGAATCAAGAGTGTGCCTGGGTGGCTCAGTGGGTTAAACCTCTGCCTTTGGCTCAGGTCATGATCCCAGGGTCCTGGGATCGAGTCCCACATTGGGCTCTCTGCTCAGCATGGAGCCTGCTTCCTTCTCTCTCTCTGCCTGCTTCTCTGTCTACTTGTGATCTCTATCAAATTAAAAAAAAAATGTTAAAAAAATTGAATCAAGAGACACGGAGAATTTAACAAAATAAATTGTTAACAGCGACAAACTTCTATCTAGTTAACGAAGTAATTAAAAAGCAAAAAGGGAACTCTGGAATCGGAGAATAGTAAATGCAGAGAGCAGCGACTTTGCCTGGAGCTGTAAGAATAAAACTAAACTCAGACTGGAGAAAGGGCCTAATTAATTGGTGCTGTTGTTTGCAAACCAGGAAGGACCCCATGAAGTTGGGATCCATACCCTTAAGGTAAGGGGCTTGGATGGCCAGTGCCTAGCTCCGGGTGGCAGTGGGGGCTGTCCCTGTTGGAAGACACCGGTGCTGCTGGGTTGAAGATGAGTTGCCAAGCTAAGGGTCACAGCAACAGGGAGCAAACCAGAAGAAGCAAGTCACTTTTTTCTCCCATCCTCCAGTGTTCCTCTGGTACCTTTATTGACGGAGCCCAACAGGAAACCAGCTGGTGAAGCAGAAATGTGGTCAGCTGAGTCCCTGCCCCAGCATCCTGGAGCAGAGTGTAGAAGATGGGTGTGAAGCGGAGAGATAGTTGTTGGATAATCAATACACTGTTTCAAGTTTAAAACCTGCCAAACAATATTGTGTGTTTAATATATACATAGTAAACCTATAAAGAAATGCATGGGAACAGAAAACACAAAATTCAAAATAAAGGCTGCCTCTAACGGCTATGTAGAGAAATGTGATCTGAAAGAGGTACACGGAGCTCTTCTGTCTTTTTCAAGTTTTATTTTCAAGCTGGATGGTGCATTCGTAAGTATTGATTATCTTATCCTCTAGGCATTTTGGATGTTTGAAATGTTTCATTAAAAAACTAGGCAAGGGGGGCGCCTGGGTGGCTCAGTGGGTTAAGCCTCTGCCTTCGGCTCAGGTCATGATCCCAGGGTCCTGGGATCGAGCCCTGCATCGGGCTCTCTGCTCAGCGGGGAGCCTGCTTCCTCCTCTCTCTGCCTGCCTCTCTGCCTACTTATGATCTCTGTCTGTCAAATAAATAAATAAAATCTTAAAAAAAAAAAAAGCTAGGCAAGGGATGCAGTCCTTTTGCAGAAGGAAGAAACTGAGAGAAGTATGCGCACTTAAATCGCCAAAACGGTGAGACCACCATCTTGTCTCATGGGGAGTGTTTTGTTGACGTGGTAAGCTCAAGATAAAGGTTCCTACATCATGATAACAACTGGAATATAGATCTACATCGAGTGAATGTTTTATCATCATACCAAATGGCAGGTTTTCAAACCTCCTCCAGATTGACCCTTGCTCCTGGAAGGAGGACAAATTGTCCATGAAGTCCCCATCTGCTTGTCTGAGAAACATCTGTGGGGATGTGGATTGGCGTAATTTAGGTGGCAGTAATGCACCTACTGGTGAAATTGTCCCTCCTTAGTAATAACATCTCCTGGCAAAAGAAAGCTTTGAAAAGACATTTGTTTCAGGCTGTTTAAAAATGGAACCTGAAAACACACATTGAAATTTTTTATTCAATGTTTGTAACTTTTATCTGACATTATACAGATTTATTTTGACAACCTATTTAGTTGTTGGCAAGGCTGTTTTGCCTTCTTGTAAGTGTATTTTAAAGGTTTATGTTGAACATATTTTGTATAAATCTCATAATGATGCAAACACCAACATCAGGAAAACTGAATGCGTCTTCAAAATATATTTACCTTCCTACGGCTGCTTAGAATGTGAGCACTAATAAAATGTTTAAAAAGGCTTTCGTTAGAAATCAGTTGAGACTTCTGGAATAAAAATTGCTTGAACAGCTATGTCTAATATATACTATTCAGTGACCAAACCTTGCGAAGCAGGTACCTCCCCACGTTCCTCAGGTACCAAGAAAGGATAATTATATCTCCCAAATAACTCACCTCTATCCACCCCTCTCCATTCCCACTGCCAAAACCCATAAAATCCTGCCACCTTCTTTCTCTTCAGCTACCGTGTCACCACTGACAGTGTCTGGTATATCATGGGCTCTTTAAAATAGTAGTTTGAATGAATGGATGAATTTTTATATCTCAACATTATTAAGCCCAAAAGTGTTGAGGTACGGCATCAGGTGGGTAGAGGCATGTGGAAAGAACAGGAGATGAGCAGGAGGTATGTGAAGTGGTGATGGAAATGTTCTCATGTTACATTGTTTTTGGAAAGTCTTTGATATCTTTATAGTGTAGAATTATGGGTAAGTTTTTCCAAAATATACATACCATAAAGATAAATTTTCCATAACTATTTTCAAATTTTAGAAGTGATGGGGATGTCTCAAATCTTAAGTGGGAGTTTGTTGGAAAGCTGTAAAAAAATGTAGATATAAATGTCTTTCAATTCACGACTCACCAAATCAAGTTATCAAAGTTCTTAAAAGAAACTTTCTGACATTTTATTCTTATTTATTTTATTCATTTATGTTTAGCTTCCCATTTATGTAATATCATGTCAGTCACACAGCAGATATTTAATAAATGTTGCTGATTCAAATGTCATTTGCTAACATTTATGCAGACACTGACTCAGATATTTTTGTTCAAAAACTTATTTTATTATCCTTAGCCAGGATAACCACTTAAAAATTTTGATGGAAAAGTTAACTTTTTATATTTATGGGTGGTGTATCATTCCTTTAATGACATAGTATTTGATTCAGCAATCATGCTTGGATTCTAAGTATTTACTGGATTCTAAGTATTTACTGCAATCCAGTGATTTAAGAAGTTGGTAATTGGTACAAGTAATGATTATCAGTAGTAAATTTGCATTATAAAACCCTTCTCTAGTGACATTGGATGGTGGTTTTATATCTATTGGATCGTGCCTAATCAAGACTAGAGACCATCTAATCATAAAATTTAGAGTAAGACTAATACTTAAGTTTTTTTTCTTAAAATTATTCAACCAAGCTAAACCTATTGGATTTTGTTAAACACAGTATTTTGGTACAAGGCCAAATTATTGAGTACATGTTATCAATTTTCTAAGTAGTTCCAGGATGGATTTTTAGACTTGTAGATGTAGCATACACTTAGCAAATACTTACTGTCATCCTTCATTTGCCTTTCCAATATCTTGAAAGTACTGATGCTCATGATTTTTTCAATAGCGAAGGGAGAGAAGAGTAAAATCACAACCTACAAAATGAAATTACTACTGGATCCACTGCCAGACACTCACTGGACTCCTAAGTCTGCCATTTAGTAGCTGTGAAAACCTGAATAAAGCAGTTACCTTTGCAGAGCTTCGGTTTGTTCTCACGCGTGAGAATAACGGTATCAGGTCTCCTTTTCTTGGAGGAATAGACAAGATAATGTACATGAAATCTGGTAAAACAAAGCATTGTTTGACTTTAATTAACATTTGATATCATACGTAAAGATCCAAAAAAGGCAGGGGTGGGGGAGGATTAAACCAACAAAGGAGAAATGCACTTTATGCTGGACATCATTAGTCGTTCCAAAATGGGTCTCCCCAGCTCCTAGCCCAATACTAGGCACATGATCAATGAATATCTAAACATTAGCTAATTAACTACATGGAAGAAATAAAAGTAACTATGTACTAGTAACAAGGAAAAACCCAAGACTGGAACAACATTGGAAGAGAAGAAGGCATCTTGTAGAGTATGCTCAGATTCCAGGAAGTCCTGCCCTAGTCTAACTATATCACTGGTTCTATAGGATAGCAACGCATGGAAAATGAGAGAGCATCCATTGTGAGATATAGTATGTGTTACTACTATGGATGAGGAGTTCAGGGCTAAGGCATCCCAAGTCCTTTAACAAAGGTGGAGCGACCTGCAAGAGAGTGGTAAGCACTCCTAGGCTTACTGCCTGAATCACTTGCACGAGTGTGCCTTATCTACAGGGGTGGGTGTTGAACCTGTCTACCAAGAGACTCCGTGTGTACCACAGATAATGGACCAGGGATGACCACCAGACCCCAAGCTACCCAATCAAATTCTCTCTCCCAGGAATTTGTAGTTTTTTACCAAGTCACAGAAATGAAGTGTCAGTGGAACCAAGACTGTATTATCTGTCCCATGCAGTAAAGGGAAGGTCTACAAATTCTGCTTCACAGATGCTATTTGATTTTTGCTAAAGACAGTATTTTGGTGCACAGCCAGATTATTCCTGGTTGTTCAAATCTTCTTAGGATTCTGTGAGGTATGTCAATATCCTCCTAATAAATTTCCCCTTATTCCTGAGCCAAGGGTTTTAAAATAAAGATTTTTTATTTTTATTTAAAATCCATTAATTAACATACAGACTATTATCAGTTTCAGAGGTAGAGTTTAGTGATTCATCAGTTGCATAGAGCACCCGCTGCTCATTACATCAAGTGCCCTCCTTAATACCCATCATCCAGTTACCCAGTCCCCTTAGCCCCCTCCCCTCCAGCAACCCTCAGTTTATTTCCCACAGTTAAGAGTCTCTTATGGTTTGTCTCCCTCTCTGATTTTGTCTTATTTTATTTCTTCGTCCCTTCCCTATGTTCATCTGTTTTGTTTTTTAAATTCCACATATGAGGAAATCATATGATATTTGTTTTTCTCTGACTTTGCTTAGCATGATTAAAAAAAGATTTTTTTAAAAAGATCTTATTTATTTTATAAAGAGAGAGAGAGAGAGAGAGAGAGCATGAGCAGGGGGAGGAGGAGAGGGAGAAGGAGAGGGAGAGGGAGAAAATCTCCAGCAGACTCCATGCTGAGCCCCAAGGCAGGGCTGGATCCCTTGACCCTGAGATCATGATCTGCATCAAAACCAAGAGCCTGATGCTTAACCAACTGAGCCACCAAGGTGCCCCTGGGGAAAAAAAAAAAAGATTTTTAAAATAACGATACGTATGATACTTTCTGACTGAGCTGTGTCATACAATCTGCTACTTACTGGAGCCAAGTTTAGTTGTTGAGTTACAAATGTTGCCAAACTGGTGATCCTGGGAAGAACTCACAGCTCCATGGAGAAGAGGTCCCAGAAATGAGAAAGGAAGACTGTTGATTAGACCATTGATTACATTAAAGAGAAAGAGAAATTAAAACCTACAGTGGATGAGGAGAGAAATAATAGGCTTCAATGTCATTACATATAATAAAAGAGGAAATCTTTTATTTTGGGGGAAAATTTCTCATCTTTAATGAGAAAAGTAGGCCTACATTTAGAGAGGGGTAGAATGTAAACAAGAATTTAACAATGTATGTCCTTAGCCTGGGGACATCTAGTCCATATATATATTCCTTGGACATCTAATGTGTGGGCAAGCAAGTAGACCATTGAAACTTCAAATTTCCTCCCAATTTATATTTATGAAGTTATATACATTTTTTCTTTCAGGAAACTTTTAAATATGGAGGATAGCCTAACCCAAAAGTTTTCTAATGAGTAGTTCAGAATGACAAACCTTGTTATAATTATCAAAGTCTTATGAGCATGAAATCACACACTGAAGAACATGGAAAGGCACACATGACAGGTGGGCCGTGTGTATTCATCACCAAATGATTTGTGTGGATTAATTCCATAATAAAAGTCAGGAAATTAAAAGTCTTAACTGAATTTAAGCACAATCCTCCAGGGAAATGCATTGCTAGAGGAAGAAATAACATTTTAAAAACAGTTTCTAAAAATAAGGTTAGTGGCTAATATCATTAATATTCTAAAGCAGTCCTCTGAGACTGGGCATAGACAAATCATTGATTTTTACATTTATCTTTCTTGGGACTTCTGTAGTCACTTCAAGGTGTCTTCATGTAATCCACTCATACCAGAGAATGTTCTCAAGGATATTCTAAATAATTAACCTTCTCACACTGGAGTTCAAGTGTCTCTCTGTGATAAAGCACTTGAACACCTCAAAAGCATATTTATAAGCATACCCTTGAGAGTTGGGATATATCAAGTTCTCGAAACGAGGGTGGATATTAAAACTGATAGAGCAGCAATTAGTTATTATGAATTTTCTCCCATTACCCAGCCTGGTGGATTGTGTCGGTGAAATAGAATTCTGCTTAAAGGAGTCCATGTAATTTCTGATCACCAGTCTCAATCCTCAGCCTTGAATTTATTATAATATCTCAAAGGCAAAGCCATCAAAACCAATTTGGCTTTCTTTTCTCCCACGTTGAATCAGTTATTATGAACATAAGCACACAACTAAAGGGGACCTATTTTTTATAGATAAATAAGAAATTATTTTTGAAGAGGAAATAATGCAACAATTAAAAATAGTAAAAATGAATCCTTGCAGAGTGGAGCCCCTTAACTAGGCAACTTAAAAATGTATGTAGGTTTCATAAGTCCTAAAATTCGCGGGTTTAAGTGTATGAAATAAGCAATTTTGAGTATTTGGCATTGTGGCAGATACTGCACAGGTCCGCAAACCTTTCATAAAAAGCCACTCTGCTGTTAATCTAACATGTATGTTCACTACCAGTATCTTAGACTGTAGCTCATAAAACACAAAGGTTTTTATATTCTTTTTACGAATACATAAATGCATCTGGCAATCAATGCTTTTCTAAAATCTCATTCTGCTAGTCATTAAAAAGATCATTTCAGTAGAAGTCAAGACTATCCTATACGAGTGATAATTTTAATATCCTCTATCTCTAGCACTACTGTGTGATAGATACACTGTGACAGATAATTTTTTAAATGATGTATTTTGTTCAAAGCTTTTAGGAAGAGGGATTCTTAAACAATATACTCTACTAAGGTTTTCTAAAACTTATATTTAAAATTTTTGATTCTAGCAGATTGATTGTAATACTCCCATATAATTATAAATAAGCTATGTGTGTGTGTTTCTGGATAAATATCATTTAATATTATAGAATGTAACTATTTCCTCAAAACTGTTTCAATGTCTTTTCATATACTGCTAAATTATATGCATACAAAATCCTACACAGGCTAGGCCTCTATTATCATTTTGACCTCATCTCCCACCTTTTGGCACCAATTTTCCCTGCTCAGCTCTTTTCTCTTAATTCTGGCTCCTACATTTGCTCCAGAGTCTTTGCTCATTCTTCCCCACTTCTTGGCATGCTTTTGACTAAGATATGGCTTACTCTCCTACTTCCTTCAATTCCCTGTCCCAATGTCATCATTTTCTCTAACACACACACACACACACACACACACACACACACTCCTCTAGTCTATTTTACTTAAACTACCTTTGTATATTGTTTGTTTTTATAGTGCCCCTGACACATTTGTATGCCTATTTTATGTCTTCCGTCTATAGAAAGTATATTTTACTAGGGAGATTTTTTCAATTGTTATATACCCAATGCCTAATGCAGTGTCTGGCACTCAATGGTTGTTAAATTCTTCTTTTTTTGGATAAGTAAATGGATGAATAAATGAATGAAATCGATTTTTAAAGAATATTTATTTATTTATTTATTTTGGTGGGGGAGAGGCCAGCAAGCAAGCATGGGCGGGAGGGGCCGAGGGAGAAGGAGAGAGAACTTCAGGAAGACTCCACACTGTGCATGGAGCCTGATGCAGGGCTTGGTCTCAGGACCATGAGATCAGGACTTGAGACAAAACCACGAGTTGCAGCTTGCCACTGAGTCACCCAGTCTCTCCAAATGAAAGCAATTTTTAGAATCAAACACAAATATTTTTTTCATCCTTGGTGTTATGTCATAAAACTCTTTTATTTTCTTCTTAAAAGTTTTCAGTTCACTTACAATTATCTTTTATTAGCATAGTTTTTTAAAATTAATTAGGTAATAAATACCAGTCTGTAAAACACAGTAACCATTCCCGAACATGGTAACTAATTTAACTATGAACACGTAGACCAAAATAAGAAACAAGAACTTTGGAAACCATTCCATAGGCTGTAGTTACTCTCTATAGTGACTCCTCTCCTTTGAAACCAGAACAGAGAGGAAGAAAGGAAGGAAGGGAGGAAGATGAACTTTTAAACTGGACATGTAGTTTGGAGGCTAACATTTTTCCGATCCTTACACCTGTCTAGAGTCTCTAGTTTGTATCACTCAATCTTAGATTCTTTGTGCAGAAACATTCAAAAAGCAATTCAGTGAGCATGCAGTCTTTCAGCATGTGATCATTATAAATGAAGGCAATAATGACTAGTAATGGGAAATTCAGGCACTCTGCAAGGACTGACCACAATAATCAATTTCTTTCCAGGAATACGATCTTGTATAAGAAACCTTACTCTTCAGTATGCACAAAATATAGTTGGTATTCCTAATAGTTTTCTTAGTCATTTGATTTTTACTTATTTCAGTACTTCCAGTAATAGCATATGTCACTCTCATGTATGATAAAGTGGAATCTAATTAAAACACATGCTCTAATTATATCCCTTTCAAACTTGTCCTTAAGGTCTATTACATAACAAAACTTTAGCACCTAATGGTATATTATATAACAAAACTTCAGCATCTGAAATTTATCTTCCAGTGGACATCTGAGAATCTGTATTGGTAGATAAAATAGGGAGGGATGGGTGCAGGAAGATATCACCAAAACTGATGATAAAAAGATAGACCTAGTGTGTGGTATCTGGAGAGCCAATGAGGCAAGAGTGGGCATTAAGAGAACAACATTATCTGTAGTTGACCTAAGTCACCAAATATCCCAATATGGTTTATTATTTCTAGAAAATAAGGCACATGACTTAATAGAGTAATAAATAAACCATTATAATTGTAATAAAGTTGTAATAAAGGCAATGAAAAGGGGGTGTTACTGAGAAAATAAGCAGAGTGAGAATGGGAATGAGGACGTATTTCAGGGTGTGTGGTCAGGGATGGTCTCTTTGAAAAGGTAATGTGTAGACTGAGACCAGAAGGATTCAGTGGAGTCGGTCATAAGAAATAACAGGGGCAAGAGTTGTCTGGGCAGAGAAAACATGGGGAG
>PISX010024659.1:0-27514 GCA_004024625.1 Mellivora capensis | reverse complement strand
GCATTGGGCTCTCTGCTCGGCAGGGAGCCTGTTTCCTCCTCTCTCTCTGCCTGCCTCTCTGCCTCCTTGTGATCTCTGTCAAATAAATAAATGAAAAATCAAAAAAAATTTGTCATCTTTCTACATCAAAAAAATTATCCTGGTTATCAAGAACTCCTTCTGACCCTATGTCTAAAAGGAATCCATCATTGTTCTCTACCCCAAACATTGGTTCCTGAGTAGTGAAGAGCACTACATGTGCCCAGGTGCCCAGATGAGGGTCCTGGGAGCACCTTGCCCTTCCTTCCTGCCTCTGCACATCTAAATAGCTCCCTGTTACATACACCTACTTCACAGCACAGGATCTACCCCCCTGTTTTCCCCTACCCCTCAGGCTTCACTCCCCCAGATTATTCATCTGTCTCAGGGGTCCTCCCTGCCTCTGGTCCCTTCTCCTCTTTCTTTTCTTTTGAGAATAGCAAAGACACTGTGAAGAGAAGTAGGGAGACCCAGTCTGCCTGGCTCTCGCTGCCTTTATATCTGTTGCCCTCTTGGCCGCCCAGAAGTCTGTGGAGAGACATTCTCTGAGTGTCTTGCCCCTGGGTAGCAGATGGTCCTTCCAGATCTGAGTTACAGTTTCTTGTCTAAAATGGCAATATGTCTCCATGAGCTGTTATTGAAGACTACTGTTGATGGTCACTAGCTAGGATGTGTGTTAGGAGAGGCGCAGCCTCCTCTCTACACATCTGCTTCTGCTGCACCTCTGAGTTGGGGTAGAAGCCCTGGAGAGGTTGAGGGTGACAACAGCCACCTTCTCTGGACCTTCCCGCTGCTGATCACTTTCCTCTAAGGATCCTGTCATCAGACCTAACTCTGAAATCTTAGAAGGCAGAGCCTTATTCCTGCCTCCCTTAAGGCAGAGATGGGCACTGACTGGAGGCCAAAGCAGCAAAGAAAGGACTCTACCTTTGTAGCAAGTGCATGGGAGCAGAGCAGGAGCCTAAGTCCAGCTCCACCCGGGCTTTCTTTGTGAGCCTGAATAAACCATCTCCCTCTCCGGACCTGGGTTCCCTGTCCCCCTATAAAGTGCTGGAGACCCCTTTGCCTAGCAAAGATACTTCTAGGTGTTTGTCTGAAGAATATACTCTCACCGGTGCACAAACAGACCCAAATAATGGCAACCTTGCTAGTAACAGTGAACAATGTCCATCCCAATGTCAATCAACAGAAGCATCCTTGAATAAATCACAGTACACACGGAGACTGTGTCTGTCAGGGTACAGTCAAAAAGTAGAATTTGCTCCCGTCATTTTCCTCCCACAACATTCTGTTTCGAAAATTTTCAAATTTATATGAAAATTGAAAAAACTATAAAGGGAGAGGCACCTGAGTGGCTCAGTCAGTTCAGCATCCAACTCTTGATTTTGGCTCAGGTCATGATCTCAGGGTTGTGAGATGGAGCCCTGAGTTGGGTTCTGTGCTTGGCAGGGAGTCTGCTTGTAATTCTCTCCCTCTCCTGCTGCTGCTCCTCTACCCGGCTCGCATACATGCTCTCTCTCTAAAATAAGTAAATCTTTAAAAAGATCTTTTTAAAAAATTGTAAAGCGAATACCCATATACCCACGAAAACGAACATTTGGCCTTAGTTGCTTTATCATATATATCTATCTCTCTATCCATCTGTCTATCCATCTTATTTTTTGATGTATTTCAAAATAAGGTGCAAACAGCAATATGCTTTACCCAGAGACACTTCAACATGTATATCATTAACTAAAGTTCCATATTGGTTTACAGATTTTTTTAAGGTAAATTTTCATGTAATCAGATACACAAATCTTAAGTCTTCTATTCAACGGGTTTTGCCAAACTCTTCCACCTGTGTAATCCAAACTCCCATCAAGATATACAACATTAACATAACAGATACCTTCGTTCCAAAAACTTCCAGGCTCCCCGTGCTTACTGACAGGACTAAAATTACCTCCCCCTGCCCGACGTCAATCCCCACTGTATCCAGCTCCACCTGCAAACACTGTTCTGAATTTTTTCCAGTAGAACCCAGTTTGTTCTAGAACATTCTATAAATTGAGTCCTGGTGGGCAAGGTCTCTTTTCAGCCTAATGTTTTCAAGACCCAACCCATGTTATACATGGTGGTCTGTTTCTTTTTTTGTTGTTGAGTAGGATTCTATTTATAATATGGATAACCCACTGTTTGCATGTCCACTATCCTGTGGGTGAACATTTGGAATATTTCTAGTTTTTGTTTATTTGTGAATAAAGCTACTAGGAATTTTTAAAAATATTTATTTGTCTTATTTTAGAGAGAGAGGGAGAGCATGAGCAGGAGGGGCACAAGGAGAAGGAGAAAGAATCTCAAGCGGACTCCATACTGAGCGCAGAGCCTGAAGTGGAGCTCAATCTCACAACCCTGAGGTCATGACCTGACCTGAAACCAAGAGTCAGATGCTCAACCAACTGCACCACCCAGGTGTCCCTGCTATGAATTTTTTCTTTTAAACAAACTTTTTGGAGTGCCTGGATGGCTCAGTTGTTAAGCATCTGTCTTCAGCTCAAGTCATGATCCCAGGGTCCTGGGATTGAGCCATTGGGTTCCCTGCTCAGCGGGGAGCCTGCCTCTCCCACGCCCCCTGTTTATATTCCTCCTCTTGCTGTCTCTCTCTGTGTGTCAAATAAATAAATAAAATCTTTTAAAAAAACAAAACAAGTCTTTTTGAGGTCATATGTTTTCATTTGTCTTGGGCAAATACCCAAAACTTGCTAGTTTATAGGGTAGGTTAATGTTCAGATTTTTAAGAAAGACCCAGGGCACTGCCACAATCCAGACCCCACCATAATCAGGCCTGTGTCCCTTCCCATCCTTTGTCCCATTGCAGATGCCAGCCTGCTGATGCCATCACCCTCCCTTCATGGCAAATTTTCTCTTAGGGGACCTCCACCCAATTCATCCTTGTCATCTGGCCTTGGTCTGGACCTCTCCAAGTATGCTTCAGTGATTGGAACACTCCAGGGGAAGGGCTAGGTCTCTATCTGTTTTGTTCCAGGAGCCCCAGCTTCCTTACAGATGTCCCAATCTCTCTCCCAGGAACCTCTAGGCTCCCCATGCTACATGATAGAATCCAAATCAGCCACTAACATTGGCCTTTAAGCTGATTCTAGGCCCCCAATGAACCCAAATGTCCTATCAGTAGGGCTAACTATCCATGGCCACCAGACCGCAGTCTTCTCAGAACCATTCAGAACCGTTCAGAACCAACTCCCTGGCCCCATCTCCCTTCCATGACTGCAAGGTCACCAAAAGATCACCAAGGGCTCTCCAGCTTGGCGAGGGCCAGCCTTGACTTGAGCATATTATAGCACAGACATCAAACATAGACACCCAGATTCCAGTCCTGACTCTGTTCTCCAAGGCATTTCTTATTGCATCTATAATTATTTTTTTGTTGAGAAATTTCAAATACATTGTAAAACAGAGAGAAGAGATCTCTGAGCTGAGCTCCTTCTCTTCAAGACAACCTGAGTTTCAGGCTCTGGATGAGATATCCTGGTCCGAGCCAGGGCTCTCATCTATAAAGAGTCATGGACAAGCCACAGAGGGGTGGGGAAGCCCAGGGGAACAGAAGCCCCTGCCATCAGAGAGGGCCATCCACTCACTCTTGAATTTGTGCCAGATTCACAGTTATCATCTATAATCCTCACTTGGGCTTTGGGAGGAGGGTGGCCACTCAGGAATTATGAACCTCCTTTACAGAGGAGTAAATTGAGGCTGGAAGCACGGGATCCACCTGTCACATCCCCAGGCAGGAACTCTCTATGTGCTTGTCCCACTGTTGAACACAGTAATTCATGGTGAACTCTCACCTGTGGAGGGGAGTGAGGCCTGATAGCTAAGAGCCTGGGTTTGGGGGGCGCCTGGGTGGCTCAGTGGGTTAAAAACTCTGCCCTGGGCTTGGATCATGATTCAAGGTCCTAGGATCGAGCCCCACATCGGGCTCTCTGCTCAGCAGGGAGCCTGCTTCCTCCTCTCTCTCTCTCTGCCTGCCTCTCTGCCTACTTGTGATCTCTATCTGTCAAATAAATGAATAAAATCTTAAAAAAAAAAAAAAAAGCCTGGGTTTGGGAGCCAGACTGCCCGAGTTCCCATCCTGATTGTGTACTTAATGGTAGGCAAGTTACCTAACCTCATTGTGCTTCGGTTTCTTCATCTGTAAATGAGTATTCTGAGAGGCCTTATACTGTTAATAATGAAGCATTATTATTATAAGGCACTGTGAAAATTAAAGGTACACAGGCAAAACACTGGTAAACACAGGTAAAACAGAATATCTGATAACAGTTGTTCCACTGACATTAGTTGTCATGAAGTCTCCTCTTAGCCCAGGGGGCCGGGCCTGTGTCCCAGCGTCCAGTTCCTCTCTGAACCTCCCCCTTCCCGCCCCTCACATACACAGCTGGTCCAAGGATGCAGCGTGCTCAGAGACTGTGTGCTGAATGAATGAACGCATGAATGCATTTAGGTCATTGGAAGCTTTGCTTTCTGTGGATGCAAGAGTTGAGAAGAGGCAAGTCTGGGTGGCGTGGGTGGGGTACACTGGGACTACCCTGGCCTGCAGCCACATGAACAAGCATTTCCCAAACCCCTTCATGGTTGCCCTGACTCTGGCAGGGTGAGCTGCAGGCCTCTGTAGAGCCGTTTCTCCACAGTTCATAGTGCCACTCTCCCTGCCAGCCCTGGAAATCCCTCTCTTGGTTAAGACTCGGTTTCCAAAGTCAGACCTCCTTGGTCAGGACACTCTTCAGTTAATGAAGCCCATGGAGACAGTGGAGGCTACATCACACAGCCTTGCCCCAGGAGTCAGTCCGGGGAGAGCAGTTTGCCAGGGGCATTGCCCAGCAGCGTGGAGAAGGCTGGCAAACACATCCCAAGTCCCGAGTCAAGGCTGGAGGGGCCTTCACAGTCTCCCCACGGCTGCCTTCTTGTATGGAGAGAGGGGAGACTGGCCAAGAGTCCCCTCTCTTGGGGAGTCAGGGCCTGACCAGGCCCAGAATCTAGTGCTGTTAACATCCCTCTCTCCCCACACAACACAATGGGTCTCACTCTTGAGTGGGCGTCACAGTCACCTGGAGGGCTTGTTTAATCAGCAATTGACTGGCCCCACGTCCAAGTCTGGAGTAAGGCCTGAGCATTTGCATTTTAACAAGTTCCCAGATGATGCCAATGCTGCTGGTTGGGGACCGCACTTTGAAAATCATTGTTTTAGGAAACTGCCTTGTGCCTAGGAAGGAGGAATGGAGCCTAAGAACATGTGTGGAAGAGGCAGAGATAACTGCCTTCTGGTACAAAATAGGACAGAATCTAAAAAACTCAAGGGTCCTACAGTGGGCGGGCTTCAGGGGAGGGCAGCATAGGGATGGGAAAGGTCAGGGTCCTGGGCAGGTTCAGACTGGAGAAAGGCAAGGTGATAGGGAGCAAAACTTCAGGAGACACTTCCTCTCAGGTTTGTACAGGATCAACAGCTTGAGAAGGACCATCCCTTTAAATGTGCCCTAGCACCTGGCTAGCTTCTCCCCAGTCCCAGCTTAGTCCCTGTTGTCCAGATAATGGCCCAGCAGGAGTGCCACCCCTGTTTTCCAAGCAGGGCATTTAAACGCCTAGGCCAGGAAGGGGTATGTGTGTGTGTCTAAGAGAGAGACATAAGACCAGGAAAGGTGGCAGAGAAAGGGCTCTGCAGGTACACATGGCACTGCGCAGGCTCCTTGTGGATTCAAGGGTGCCCTCCTGGACAAGCAGCATTACCTGCTGGGCTCCTTTAAAAAATTCCGAAGCTCAGGCCACACTCTAGAAACTGCATTTTAACAAGATCCCCAAATGACATAGCCCAGAAACACTGGGGCTCACCTGGGAGTTTTTTTTGTTTTTGTTTTTGTTTTGTTTTTAATACTGATGGCTGGGTCCTGCTACCAGAGACATTGATATAAACCTCCTGGGTTCTGCACGGTCATGGAGGTTTTTTTGGGTTTTTTAGACTTTATGTATTTATTTGACAGAGAGAGATCACAAGTAGGCAGAGAGGCAGGCAGAGAGAGAGGGGAAGCAGGCTCCCCGAGGAGCAGAGAGCCTGATGCAGGGCTTGATCCCAGGACCCTGAGACCATGACCTGAGCCAAAGGCAGAGGCTTAACCCACTGACCCACCCAGGTACCCTGGCATTGAGGTTTTGAAACTCGCCAGGTTGTCTGAGGGGTACTGATGTAGACAGAGTCACAGGCCTTTAGAATTACTGCTGAAGGCAACATACACAGTAGAACTCATAAGGCATTTTAGTGTCTGGGGCATGAGTTCTAATCCTGATTCTGTCACGAACCAGCTATATGGCCTTGGTTGGGTCACTTTCCCTCTCTATTCCCTCAAAGTAAATGGGAGTATTAACAACCTCTCTGGACCAAAACATTTGTGATTATTAGAGTCCAAAGTATCTTGGTTAACATTTAGGTCACATAACCTCAATTTTTCCATTGAGAAAGCTGATGACCCCTCTGAGCCTCAGTTTCTCCACTTACTAAATTGGACACTGGCCACTAAAGACCCTTTTCCAAAACATGTGCATGTTTCTGCCTTTGCACAATAGTCCCTTCTGGCAGCAATACCTGCTCTTTCTTCCTCCGTTCAGCACTCTCCCTCCTCCTCCAGGTATGGCTCAGGGTGGTCTCTCCCCCACACCCTCCACCCTCACCTACTCAAACTTTAGGCGTCAGCTCGGAGTTTACTTCTTACAGGGAGCCTTCCCTGACTATCCCTTCCCAAGTGCAGGTTAGGGGTCCTACAGTACCTGAACTTCCCCCACCCCTTCCTACCCTTTATCACATGAGATACATATATATTTTTTTAAAGTAGGCTCTGCACCCGTGTGAAGCCCAGTGCAGGGCTTGAACTCATGACCATGAGATTAAGACCTGAGCCAAGATCAAGAGTTAGACACTTAGGGACGCCTGGGCGGCTCAGTTGGTTAGGCGGCTGCCTTCAGCTCAGGTCATGATCCCGGCGTCATGGGATCGAGTCCCACATCGGGCTCCTTGCTCGGCAGGGAGCCTGCTTCTCCCTCTGCCTCTGCCTGCCACTCTGTCTGCCTGTGCTCACTCTCGCTGACAAATAAATAAATAAAATCTTTAAAAAAAAAAAAAAAGAGTTAGACACTTAATCAACTGAGCCACCCAGGTGCCCCTGTCACAGGCTATTCCAACTGTCTAAATAGTTGTCTGATTCCCCACTGGACTGTGATAGCCCTGTGGACACCCTTTGTATCCACCTCATACCCCCAGTAGGTATTCACCAAATATGTGCAGAATATTGAATGAGTGACAGCACAAGGTTGTGATCAACAGACCTACAGCTAATTCTTGCTCCAAACTTGTAGCCTTTACCAACTTAATTCAACTCAAAGTTTAGAAGGGAACTGAAGCATGAGAAATACCTCATTAATTTAGGTCTCTTCCCTCCTGACATTAGCCTCAATTATCTAACTGCTGGAGGAACATAGTTTTCTGGATGGCTAGAGATCAACTGAGTTAGAGGCCCAGACAGAGCTCGATCACAGCATCTCCCAGATGCACCACAGTTTATAGAGCTTTCCCATATGCTGTCTCCTCATTGGGAGGATGGTGGTGCAGGAATTACGTCCATCACACTTGAACCTGAACTGATGAAGGGTAAGCATCCCATCTATTTTATTCACTGAGGTTTCCTCGGCACATTGTTGTTGCTCGAACAGTATTTGTTCTGTGAAGGAATCTCTTGTCTCACAGATAAAGAAAAGGGAGGCTCAGGAAGGCCAGGTAGTTTCTCCTATGTTTACAAAGCTGGAGATTCAGAACTGAGGGATCCTCTGGGCATGCAATAGCGAACCTAGCTTAGAATTTATGCTCTAAAATATGCCAACTTTTTATGCCTCTCTGCTTACTTACCATATCTTGTCAAGGGATGTGGTGATGGTGTCTAATATCCAAGCCTGGCACAAGTCCTAGGGGTGCATTTCCCACAGCCCAGTGTTTTCTGTCTTTGGCCTCTGTGGGTTTGCCAATGTGCAAACCTGATGGAGTGTGCCCAGTGCCAGTTCACTCTTCTCTGCCTCTGAGCAGAATCATCATTTCTAATCCCAATGTAGTCATAGAGCAAAAGAATCTCCCCACCCCATCCCACTCCAGCCCACAGCTCAGTACCTGACAGGGTTACCTAGGACTCAAGGAAAAGAGCAAAAGGAGGCTAAAACAGGCATTTCATGCCTGCTTCTAAGCTGGGCGGGGAAGATGGTGGCTGCAACATGGCAATGGCTGGGGGCAGTTCAGTCAGAGTGAGAACCAATACTCTCTTATTCCCCAGCAGCAAAGAAACCACAACATCTGCACAGAGAAGTCAATGAAGAGCTCCTAACTACATTTTCTAGCTTCTTTCAACACACTGTAACAGTGTAGCTAATGGTCTATAAATACAGAAGGAGAGGATTTCAGTCTTAGCTCCACCACTAAGTATGTGACCTTGGCTGATTTAGCCCACACCTCCCAGAACATTCTGGAAGAGCTGCCTTAAAGGAATGGACATGAGTGACTGCAGACTTATTACTCATTTAACACTTCACAGTTTCCAAAGAACTTTCACATACATCATTCTCTTTAGTCTTCAGAGCAGGTCTGTGTGCCCATTTTACAGATGGATAAGTAGACAAATAGGTTAAGACTTGCCCATGGTTGGTCACACTGGCATTATGAGGCAGGGCAGGGACTTGGATCCATATTTTCTGACTAAAACCCTCATGTTTTTTTTCTCTTTATTTCCAGTTTATGGACTTCAACAAGCATTTTTCTGATCACGTACTACACACAGGGCCCAGTGGACAAGCCAACAAATGAAGAGGCCATTCTGCCTATCCTCTAGAAGCCCAGAGTCCGTTGGCAGAGTCAGACACATACTTTACGAACAGCCCTATGGAAGAAGAAGTCCCTGTCAGGATAGGATGGGTAGGGCTTTGTGAAGGAGTTGGCAATGTCTCACCCTAGAAGGATGAGTAGGAGTTTCTTAAGAAAGAGAAATGGGAGAAGAGACAGAGATATGTTACCACCAAACGCCCAAAGAGTGCAGAGAGGACAGAAGTTCCCAGGTGCCCTGACAGTAATGAAGAGAAGACAAGGCTGGAGAGTGTTGGTCAGACCAGGAAGGGCTTGGCCAGCAGACTAAGAACTAAAGTCTCATCCTATATGTGGCTGGGAAACTTTGAGTCTTTAAATAACATCAACTAGCTCAGATCTGTCTTTAAAACAAATTCAAAAACTAATTTTCTTACTATAAATATTCTTTGTAAGAAATGGAAACAAGCAAAGGAAATTAAAATCGCTTCTAATCACATTGCCCAGAGACAACTAAGGTTCTCTATGTATATGTTTTTATAAAATGTCTTCATAGTTATTCCTTTGTACCGTTTCCTCACTTGTTATTTTGTGTACAGCTTCCATGTCATTCCATATTTTTCCTCAACTGTGGCTCTAATTTTTTGAGGGATCTTGGACCCCTCAAAGATTCGATGGAGACACAGACCCTGTCCCCAGAAAATGCACATCCCCAAATACACACCAGTCATGTTGCCAGGCAGAAGGTCAGGCCCAAAGTTGCCAGTTCTTTGGATGTTTCTAACAAGCTGAAAATCCATTTCTCATGTGAAATCTTCTGGTTTCCAAAGTTGGCCACAAATATGAAATATCAAAAATAAAAACAAGGGGTGCCTTGGTGGCTCAGTGGGTTAAAGCCTCTGCCTTAGGTTCAGGTCATGATCCCAGGGTCCTGGGATCGAGTCCCACATCGGCTCTCTGCTCAGCGGGGAGCCTGCTTCCTCCTCTCTCTCCCTCTGCCTGCCTCTCTGCCTGCCTCTCTGCCTACTTGTGATCTCTGTCAAATAAATTTTTTTTAAATTAAAAAAAAAACTACAAACAAACCCATGAGAGGCCTCTGTCTGTCTGAGACAGCCTGTTTATAACCTCTGGGCAAGACCAAAGTCTCAGATATTTAGGGCTTATGGTCAGACCCAACTTGTGTTTTCAGCCTTGACTCTCCTTCTTACACCCCCCTCTTTACTCATGTGAAGAGCTTCCATATCTCAGCTCATGCCACTTCATACACGAAACAGCTGCCGCAAGCCCCACCCCTGCCACCGGCATTGTCCAAATCCCACGGGAATCTATGCAAGGCCTTATGGGTGCACCTCAACACCTGCCACATTCTCTCTGTTCCTAACTACTTGTGGCGCCATCTCCAGTCCTCTGCTGCACTGGGAACCCCTAGGGATGGCCCTATTTGAGTCCTTTCAGGGCCCCCCACCACAGGGCCCCCCATTGCAGGGCCCCCTAAGAGCCAGGCCAGAGCCTATGCTCCAGAAACGCTACCATGGGTGAGAGAACAGGCAGCATTCATCCCTGAGCAAGTGAATTCCTCAGTCAGAGCAGAAGGATGGATAATTACAGCCTGGCTTTAGCAATCTGCTATGCATTCACCCCTCAGGGTGTGTGAATTGCTGTGAAATTCTTATCAAGGGGAGAGCGGAGAGTGACTCTTAAAGGGAAAGTTAAAGGAAGGATGAGAAAGGAAGAAAAGCCCATGTAGCTCTAGAGCCAGGCCTGTATTAAACTTTTGAGTCACAGAAAAAAGGAGACAGAGCCAGGCTGGCCCAGGAATGTCCTGGTGGGACACTGGGTAGGTGTCTTTGCCCTTTCTGAATAATAATGGGCAGAACCAGATCACTTCTTAGGGCCCTTCCTTTTGTATAATCGCAGATAATAAGATCTGTGTGGTAATCAAGGATTTATTACATTAACGAAAGCTGGGGGTTTCATTAAGGCTGATTTTTCTTGTGGTCTCTCTTTGATAAGGCTCCAACAAGGGAAAGGGTAAGACTAGGAGATGCTGCCCAGAGCCCACTAAAACAGCTGTCTCCACTCTCCTAAGGTGATCAATTGGTGAAGTCCTATGGGTCTCAAAATGCCTCTGGGCCAAAGGAGATCTAACCATTGGGCAGACCCTGAGACTCTTCCTAGGAAGTGAGGAGCAACGCTGAGATGGTCTGTACTTGCAGAACCTTGAACAGGCCCCACTAAAACTCCTAGCCTCGGTTTCTTCATGAGCAAGATACGAACAATAAATCCAATTCTGGGTAACTGAGATTATGACCTTTAAAAATCCAGCACAGACCCTGACACAGGGCAAGTGCTTAATAGATGTTAGCCCTTTGTCTCATGAGCCTCGCTTTGAAATGAATAGGTCAGCCTTTGGATACAGACTGAGGCAGTTCTGTAGACTCCAAGAACCTATGGTGCTTTTTTCCCCCCTAAAGATGTATTTATTTATTTTAGGGGCGTTGGGGAGAGAGAGAGTACACAAGGGGAAGGGGCAGAGAGAGAGCGCGGGAGAGAATCCTCAAGCAGACTCCCCACTGAATGGGAAGCCTGACATGGGCCTCTATCCCAAGACCTCAAGAAAACAACTAAGCCAAAACCAAGAGTCAACACTCAACCAACTGAGTCACTCAGGGGTCCCAAACCTGGTTTTATCTTCAACTGAAAGACCCCAGGTCCACCCCGACACAGCTTTAGGGGAAATCATCTCAGCGGGGCAAGTGGGCATAGGATAGTGAATGCAGGAGGGAGAATCTAAGAGAACTTGGATCAGGCAGTGGAGGACCTGAAATCCCTCACTGGATGTGAGATTGTGAGTCCCGTGGGCTCTGTCCGAGGAGCTGTCTCAATTATCTGGAACCATCCCTGAGTGGGCAGGACCTGGGTTCCAGGGTTCACAGACTAATGGGCAGAAACCCAGACTCTAAGCAGGGTCTCCCAGCTGTCACTTCCCAATGGCAAGGACTGGTAACCCCATGAGGAGGGGCACTGGGTAGAATGAAGCTACAAATAGGGGAACTAAGACCCATATTCCCTAAAGTGCCCAGGGGCAGGGCCAGAACCCGAGTTTCCTGAGCCCCTCCTGGGCACCCCTGCCTCCCAGGGGAGGAAACCAGGAAGCAGGATGGAGTAACAGCTCCAGGCACACAGGCCCAAGAGCTGAGAAAAAGAAACTACCTCAAGTACGGGGTCAAACATCACCCCATTAGGCACTCTGCTCACCTGTGCCATGGCGTTCCTGGCCTTCCAAACGAGCCCTTAGCGTAGCAGCATTGGCTTTCTTAAAAATTAATTACTATATTCCTGCCTACTTTTTGTTTTTTAATCAGAGTTTGTATGTTCAACATGCGTGTTTCCGTTCAGCATCTTCTTTGTCCCAGTGCACTACTCGCTCAGCAGCTATACCTTCAGATCATAACATAGTGCCCAGGTCATAGTAAAGTTTCAAAAAATGCATATTAATTGAAGGCCAGATCCTTACGTTTATGAGCATGTTCTCTGGCCTGGCCCTGTGCCAGGTGCCGGGGGTACAGAGACACATCTCCCTCACCCTGGATCACCACCACCAGTGCTTAGCACGCTTGGCCTCCATGCCTGGCTCCCTTGACTGGGCATCCTCTACAGCAGACCTCCTATAATATTCCATCCTCCATGGCACAAGGTCCAGCTCAGAGCAGGAGCTCAGAGAACATGGGATTAGGTGAGCAGAGAAGGAGATGTTTTGACCCCAAGGAAAAGACCCCAATGGAAAGCAGAGCAGCCAAACCCTGGAACTGCTACACCTGTTGGTGTCTATCTCCATCTCTCTGTGTCTCTGTCCACGGGTCTATCACTCTTCTTCCCCCACTTCCTTTCTTCCCCCCAAATATCTGCCTCTAGTTCATAAACATGCTCACATTTCTTTATAGGTTAGCTTAAAAATAAAGATAAGCTCTTAGTCATTTATGCATGACAAAGATGATATGTGACAATAATCAGCATGCAATACAGTTGACAAGGGTAAAACCCCACATGGTGGAAATTCTCATTGACTAAACATTGATTCAAACATCAAATCTTGACATTGATTTGCTAAATATGGCCCAGGAAACTCGGGCTTGATCTAAATAGTGGCCAATATAAGAAAAACCACAAAGGCAGATGTTATCATGAGTCAACTGGAAAAAACAAACAAACTGATCAATAAACAAGGCTTCTTGGTGAACAACAGCCTTGATTGAAACAATGTCAGTAAGAATGAGAAGAGATCAACTAAATTGAAGAGAAAAATGACCAAAGGAATCAATGAACTTTATGGCACTTGCTTTGAAAAATATTTTTCCCATAAAAATTAATCAGTGTTGATATAATTCTTACGAAAATACTGGCAACAGCAGAGTCAAATGCTCAGGCCTGGGGTGCAATGGGAACATGCATGGGTGGGTTTGGCTCACCTGTCTGCGGTCTCTTACTACTTACTCTGCACCTCCAGCTGCCTGCCATGAGCTCACTCAGCCGGCTCTCCCTGATTTGTAATCATCACGGTCCTACCAGTGGTTTTTGTACTTCCAAAGGAGTTGGGTTTTTGCACTAATCGCTGCCTCCTTAATCAATTAATGAGACTTAAAAGGCCATTTATCATTGGAAATTACAACCAGAATCACCAGAGCACTACATTGGTCCACAGATGCTAAGGAATTGCATTGTACATTGATAATTGTACCCTGGCTTTAATGAGATTCTTATTAACATATACATTATTAATTAGACCATTAATGCAGATGTCATTTTGAGTCACACCAGGATTCCCGATGGCTCACATGGTTA
Source organism: Mellivora capensis (assembly GCA_004024625.1). Taxonomy (NCBI): domain Eukaryota; kingdom Metazoa; phylum Chordata; class Mammalia; order Carnivora; family Mustelidae; genus Mellivora; species Mellivora capensis. The sequence goes on along the minus strand of PISX010024659.1, from coordinate 13,773 downwards.
TTAAACCTCACTAATTTGTAGGAGGAATTAATATTATATTAAAGGTTCTCTCCACTGTGTATTTTAAATTAAACGCTTGCTTTCGAATCTTATCCACAGTATCCACCTCCTACTTGCTAAAGAGAAGTAAGAGGGAAGCATTTCATTCTAATACCTGAGAGCTTCCTATTTAGCAAATAACTTTGGTGTCTGTAAGTAGATAGGGAAGGAGAGAGAGTGGAGAGGAGAGAGGAAGGCCCTCCCTCCCCAGCCCCCACAACTTGGGAGGAGCTGGCTGTTCTTTGATTAGCAAGGTTTCCTAATGCATCTAAAATAGAATATTCAGGAGCACCTGGGTGGCTCAGTGGGTTGAGCCTCTGCCTTCAGCTCAGGTCATGGTCTCAGGGTCCTGGGATGGAGGCCTGCATCGGGCTCTCTGCTCAGCAGGAAGCCTGCTTCCCTGTCTCTCTCTGCCTGCCTCTCTCTGCCTGCCTCTCTGCCTACTTGTGATTTCTCTGTCAGATAAATAAATAAATAAATCTTAAAAAAAAAAAGTAGAATATTCAGGGCGCTTGGGTGGCTCAGTGGGTTAAGCCTATGCCTTTGGCTCAGGTCATGATCTCAGGGTCCTGGGATCAAGGCCCACATCAGGCTCTCTGCTCAGCAGGAAGCCTGCTTCTCTGCCCCTCCTTTGCCTGCCTCTCTGCCTAATTGTGATCTCTCTTGCTCTGTGTCAAATAAATAAATAAAATATTTTTTTAAATAGAATATTCGATTTTTCTTATAATAAAGCATCATTTATTTGCTGTAAATCATTTATGAAATACACATAAGCAAAAAGGAGAACAATTTTCAGCGCTCGTTCTCTCTGTACTCAGTAATTATATTCTGAACATTCTCATGTACTATTTTAGTCTATTTTTTCTATGCTTAAATAGAAATCCTTTTACACAAAGAGGATCATACTCTATCATTTTTTAAAAAATATTTTATTTATTTGACAGAGATCACAAGCAGGCAGAGAGGCAGGTAGAGAGAGAGAGGAGGAAGCAGGTTCCCCCCCCCACCCCCACCCCCCGCCGCTGAGCAGAGAGCCCAATGCAGGGCTGGATCCCAGAACCCTGGGATCATGACCCAAGCTGAAGGCAGAGGCTTTAACCCACAGAGCCACCCAGGCGCCCCGCTGTTTATCATTTTAAAACTTTCCTTTTCAACTTCATATTTTGTGAACACTTTTCTGTATCAATAAGTGATCTGGGGTATCATTAACTGTCACATTACACATACCAATCAACTTCATTCTTTTCAATAGCCATGGGATGGTCAACTTGATGCATCCATGTGGTTCGGCTATAGTCCCCAGTTAATCCGTCAAACTCTGATCTAGCTATTGCCATGAAGGTATTTTGTGGAGTAATTAAAGTCCATAATCAGTTGACTGTAAGGGACATTATCCTAGATGATCCACACAGGCCTGATGGAGCCAATTGGAGACCTAAAGAGCAGAGTTGAAGCTTCCCTGGAGAAGAAATTTTGCCTATGGACAGCAGCCTTTGCTCATGCCCAAATTTCCAGGCTGCCCTGTGGATTTCACTTACCTAACCAGCCCCCACAGCTGTATAAACCAATGCCTTGCAATTAATCTCCTAATACATCTACCTCTTACTGGTGCTGTTTCTCTAGTGGAACCCTGATACAGGCTGCATAGGATTTTACTATATGGCTATCTCATAATTTATTTAACCAATCCCCCATAGTTGGACATTATGCTGGGTGGTCTTGCTGTCAGCTTGGCACTACCACTCCTGTTTCAGGCCAGAACTGCACTTCCCAGCCTACTGTTTCCGGAATGGTTCCAGAACAGTGGGGACTGATGATGAGAGGAACCCACGCAAATTTTGAGAAGGAGAAGCTAATAGGAAGCCACGGTTATTGGAAAGGCGTGGCGGTCAGCCATGATGACAGCGTCAGCAGGCAGTCTGGACCGCTGTACTGGTTTTGCAGATCTCCCCATGAGCCCCCACTCCACAGCCTCACTTCAGTAGCCGGATGCATGCAGCTTCTCAGGCTTTCCTACAAGCTCATCTTTCCCACCTGTGCCACTTGCACCGCATACGTTTCAGATGGAAATGTTCAGCAACTGCTTTTTGAACACCTCAACTTTTCCCTCTAGAACCTGGCTCCCATGGCTACTCCCAGATTTTCATAAGCCCTAACTCCTATGTTAAACCCTCTATTCCTGTAATACTTGTAAAGGTTCTGTGTTCCTGACTGAAACCACTAGTAGTTCAGGGGAATATCCCTAAATTAGAATTAAGAATGTTAATAACTCCATTGCTTTCCATGGTCATCCATGGCACAAAGTGGCAAAACATCTAAATTATTATTACTTGTAGTCATCTGTAAAAAGAGAGTCAGGTAGCCCAACAGCTACTGCAACAGAACATTATATTGGAAGCAAAGGAAAGTGGGGTTAGTTGACTACTTCCAATTATGCTAAAGAATCTGAAAAAAAGAAAATGGTGAGCTCAGGCTTTATGTTCCCCTCATGGCCTGAGTAAGAAAAGATAAAGCTTAAGTGACTGCCCTGAAAAATTCTTCAAACTCACAGAAATTGCTGATCTGACCTGTTCCCATCACTGTGAAATAACAGGCCTGATAGAAGAGTGGAATGGCCTTTTGAATGCTAATTTTTGGCATCAGCTGGATAACAAGCTTTTGCAGGATTGGGGTAATGTCCTACAGACTGGGGTATTGGGATATATGCTCTAACGCAGTAACCAATGTATGGCACTGTTACTACACAGCCAGGAGTGGCTCCTATCATTATTACCCTTAATGATGCACTAGCAATATTTTTGTTTCCATCCCTGTGGCTTTGGGCTCTCTGGCATAGAAATCTTTGTTCCCAAACTACTTCCATCAATGGACACACAATGCTCCATTCTGTACTCACCAGAGTGATTATTATACAATGAGGGGCTGCTGTAGATTAAATGTTTGTGTCCTCCCTCTCCAAATTCATATGTTGAAATTAATCACCCAAAGTGATGGTGTTAGCAGATGGGACTATTGGGAGGTGATTAGGTCCTAAGGGCAGAGCTCTCATGAATAGGATTAGTGCCTTTCTAAAAGAGACTCCCCAGAGGTCCCAGGACCCTTCCACCATCAATGAGTAAGTGAGCGCTCACCAGACACCAAATCTGCTGGCACTGTGATCTTGAACTTCCTAGCCTTCAGAGCTGTGAGAAATAAATGCTATTTATAAGCCACCCACCCAGTCTCGGCATTTTGTTATAACAGCCTGAACACACTAAGACAAGGGCAAAGAGGAGTCTTTCTGGGACCCAGGAGACTTTCTGGATGCTTCCTAATGCTCCCATATCCTATGGTCAAAGCGCATGGAAAATATCAGCACAATCTAGTGACATACACTCTTCAGGAATGAAGGTTTGAATTATCCCACCAGACAAGGAAACATAACTTGCCAAAGTGCTTGCTAAAAGAAAAAAAAAATATATTAAGGAATGGGTAGTAGAAGAAAGAAGTCGAATCCAGCTACAACCACACAACCAGTTGCCAAAATGAGATCCATTTGATTTCTTATTTCCTTGCTTTGATATATTTATGAGTATTAACTTCTTTTTCTGTTTTCCCCCTCCCATTCTTTTGCTGGCTATTATGAAGTATATTAATAGTGGTTAATTCTATACTTCTGTATTTAAGGTACAGGATACAAAAAAGAGAGGGTGAGGGGCACTTGGGTTACTCAGCTGGTAAAGCTTTTGACTCTTGATTTGGGCTTAGGACATGATCTCAGGGTCATGAGATCAAGCTCCACAATGGGCTCCATGCTCAGTAGGGAGTCTGCTTGAGATTCTCTCTCCCTCTACCCCTCTCCCCACCACTCTCTCTCTAAAATAAATAAATAAATAAATCTTAAAAAAAAAAAAAAAAAAAGGCAGGGTGACCCAGTCAGAAGTCAGTCTTAGTGGAAGGGATTTGCATGAATGCCAAGTTGACAAAGGGGTTGACTCTTCTGGATCTTCTTGGAACCCCTGCTCCAGAATAGGGCTGGAAACTACATTTCCCAGAATTTCCTTCCCTGTGTGGTTTGTAGAATTAGAGTTGTCAGAGAGGAACCCATATAGGAACCCAGGAGAGGATCCCATATAATCTAATATAGGATTATATAAACTAATATAGGATTTGGAAGGCAGAGTGAAGTAGAAGCCATTTGTCTCAGGACATCATGGCCATAGCTATGGTAGCAGTTAGATGTGGTGGCTTCACAGAGGGGTCCCATAATGCTCACACCATGGGTCCCCTTCAGTGGCCAGACACGCTGGGCTCCACATACCCCCCACTTCCCCCACCATCCCCATCTTCAGTGTGAAGTGGTTACTGAATATCACTGAATATCCTGACTCCGCTTCCAGACCTCCACTCCCCAGGTCTCAGACACTGGCATGGCCATCTTGTCTTGCAGGCGTCTGAGTTGTGATTTTCACTGAATCTTCCCAATGGGGGAAATATTATGCCATCTTGTTGTTGTTTTTTTTAAAGAAAGTTTTAAAAACTCGCAGAGCTTATGGAAAGAAATATCGGAGAGAAGTAGTTAGCTATACAAATGGACCTTTTACCCTCTAAAGTAGTGGTTTTCAAATGGGGACTATTTTGCCCCCTAGGAACATTTGACAATATCTGGAGACATTTTTGATTGTCATACGGCAGGTTGGGGGTGAACTGGTCGCTACTGGCAGCTAGTGGGTAAAGGCTAGAAAGCTGCTAAAGTTCTTGCAATGCATAGGACAGCCCTCCCAACTAAGCCTCAACAAAGGATTATCTGGTCCTAAATTTCAATCATACCTTGGTTGAGAAGCCTTGCTCTGGTGCATGCTTTGGGTTCATCTAGATTTTGCAATCGCAAGTGTTCTCTGGTAGGAACCCCTTCAAGGAAGTCAAGGAGGGAGGAAGGAATTTGAATGTTCCCAAAGCTAAGCATATAGGCTCCCCTGCTCTAAAGGGGTCCCCTTATTATTATAAGGACCTTTAACATGGCAAATTCTCCTGGTTGAGGTTTCAGAAAAGATATTCAGATTACAAAGTCAGTTTCACTACAGTTTTTCCAAGCCTCAGCCAACTGGGTGAAAGAGTATCCAACTCTGTCCAGCTAGGACACACACCGCACTAATGTTCAGAGACCTAAGTGCTATCCATATGGCATCTTAAGGCATATGGCATTATGGCAAAGTAGAATAAGCCGCCCCCTCCCAGGTAAAATTCTAAGTGGGTATATTATTTAAATCTTAATAACAATTACAACAAAGTCATTTTGTATAAAATAAATCAACTGTAGAATATAAAAGAACACTTGAAATTCATTGAGCTCTACATGTAGGATGTGTGTACTATATATACATTAAAAAGAAAGAAAACGTTTGAAATAAAATAAGAAATTTGAGCTTCTACTCACTAGAATTAGTATTGGAATACAGTTAATTTGTTTTAAACTGTTTTATCAGGCACCTCTTTTGTCAACCCCCGGGCCCCGCCCCCGCCCTCCCCACCCCGCCCCTCTCAGCCATTTTTTTACTTCAGCTGTTACTAAAGCACTCAGCTGTGTTACAAGGGCAACCTGCCAGCACCTCGCCTCAGCTGCCCCCCAATATCTCCTGCTTTCTGCTCTGGGGCTTTTCTGCTGGGGTCACATACCACATTTGACAACTGTGCAAACTTTGAAGTACAAGGTGGGAGTGAGGTGGGCGGGCAGAGGGGAGTGTTAATTCCTCGGAGAAAACAACCCCTGACCCATGGGGGATGGGCTCTAATGGAGACATGCTCCATTCTTCCGCCCAATGGGGTGCATTCCACATGGCTCCTCTGGGTCCCTGCCAGGTGGAGCCCAGGTGCTCACAGCATGACCAGCTGCATACCAGGGACATGGACTTTGTTCTCTGTTTCACTTTTCCCAGTTCCTTGGCACCAGTATCCCAAAATGAACCACCCTCATGAAAACCCCTGTTTCAGCCTTTGCCTTTTAGTGGACCCTAGACTAAAACATGCTTCTCATTTTCATGGAAAGAGTTTATGATCATTTTAATGCTTACTTGCTCCAATATCTTGTTTTCTCTAGAAAAGATAGCTAGATTTGATTATCAATCTTAAGCAATTTTAAATACATTTTAATTTCAAGAAGCTATGTTCTCCATTGGCAACCAATGTTGTTAAAGTTAAATACATTCTGAGAGCTCTCCAGAATGTATTATAGCTCAAAAACACTCAGAAAGGCATCCAGTAAATTATTGATGCAAGTGTATTGTTGAACATCAAAAGGAGAGTTCAGAAAACAGTTTAAGGTTTTAGTTGCTCACAGATCAATGCCTCGTCAATAGCACAGCAGTCAATTTCAGTTGTAAATTTTCACATAGTTAGAGTTGTTCAAGTTCATCCCAATTCTTTAAACTACATGTCATTTAGAAGAATGAAAGACCAGGATATTTTTCAGCATAACAAACTTTTCCTATAAAAATAATAATTGTTGCACCCAATATTTTTATACAGAAATTGATTTTAAAATTTTATGTGGGTCACAAAGGGGCTGATCATAGAATTCATAGTAAAATGAGTTTTCTTCTGACATTTTGCCTTATATTTCCTTCTTAAGAGAAGCGGACATGGGGGTTCCTAGGTGGTTCAGTCAGTCAAGTGCCTGACTCTTGGTTCAGGTCATGATCTCAGGGTCATGAGACCAGGCCCAGTGTTGGGCTCTGTACTCAGCACGGAGTCTGTTGGAGATTCTGTCTCTCCCTCTCCCTCTTCCCTTCCTCAAATCTTGTGCTCGCTTGCTCTTGCTCTCTCAAATAAATAAATAAATAAATAAATAAATAAAAATAGAAGCAGATATCAATGATCTGCAATTGTTTAGCATTAAGAATAGTTATTCTTAAACACTATCATTTAATTTCTCTTTCGAGAATGTTTCAATTCCTTTGATGCTTTCAAAGCATTTGGTATACTAGTTTTGGTTCCTGTTTATACTTACACTACTAATTTTACATAAAACATGTCAAATTGGTACTAGGAAAATTCATATAAAAGTGAATATTTTTGAGAGTATTGTCAGCTTGCATTCTGCAGTCTATATTTTCATAAACTAGGTCTTTTGGTTATAAAATGTATTCCTTCTTCCAAAGTAGAAACAGAACAATAAGTATCAACCTGGTTAGAACAAAACATTTTACTTCCCTCTGCCAGAAAATCATGATAAATGTATTATGTTACCTATCTTCAGAGCGAAAAAATTTGTATCAAAAATATTTTCTAATTTTCAAAACAAAGAGGTTGCTTACAAAATAAATGTCATCCTAAGATATGATAAATTTGGGCAGTGCGCAACATGATCAGCCATGGGAGCCCTGTGGGCAATGTGTCGTCTTAGTATATTTAGACCCCTCCTCCCATAATCTGGCCCCAACTCACCTTAACAGACTCTCACTTCACATGCCTCTGCTCTAGTCAGTAACCATTCCCTATATCAGGCCTTTGCTTTTGCTGTTCCCTCTGCTTTGGATGCCAGTCCTGCCCTGCCCCTGCCTAGTGACATCCTACCCAGTGGGGCACTGCCTCTCTGAGACCTCCAGAGCACATTTGGAAGTCATCTGAGCCTGACTCCTAACCAGGCTGTGAATTCTCTAAGACACAGAATACATGTGTTCCATCTCAGCTTCCTAGCAGTCAAGCCTAGCCCACAATAGGCTCAGAAAAGTGGGATGAATTAAGGAAGGCCTAAGAGCCAGGAAACTCGGAGGACCGTGCATTTCTTGGTGGTAGCAATGGCTGCTATTTAACTTAGGAGTGTTAGAATGATAAGGAGCTCATTCTCTGAGGACCCTTCATGGGCAGAGAGGGCCCCTGTATTGGGAAGCAGGGAGACAGGTAACCATGAGGCATAAACTTTCTAAATAAGCCTTCCCCTCCACCTGAGCTCTCCTGTGGACATTAGGGCTTTTGTTAACTGTCTCAGCAACTTAGCCTTTATTGAGCACCTACTGTGTGTGAAGCTCTAAGATAAACCAGACACAGACTCTGCCCCAAGGAATCCACAGACTGGTAAGGAGGACACATGTGGATCAGTGATAATAGTCCAGTGTGTTTATGTTAAGTGCTTACTAGAGGGAAAGGCTAGATTTGATGCAGGCACAAATCAGGCAGCATCAAGAAGTGATACTGAAGCTCAAGCTGAGATGAAGGCTGAGGAAAAGTTTCTTGGTTGGGGGGAGGGGGGCAGGGGTCTAGGGATAGAATTCCAGGCAGAGGAAACAGGAAAGAGTTTGGACAAAGTTATGGAGGGGTGTAACAGCCTGGCCTTTCTGGGGAGACGTGGGTCATGTTGTATGACTGGGGCATTCAGTTATGAGTAGGGCAGTAGGCCCTAGAGACTGGTACAAGGCACATTATGATGCCTGAGGGGGTAAACAATCCTGAAGGCAATAGGGATCCTTTAATCCCTAGACACAGGTTGGAGTTTAAGGAAGGTCATCCTGGCATGATCCACATGCCCTGGAGACCGAACCAAGCAGCCTGACTGAGGGTTCATAAAAGGCAAATGAAGGACATATGGGTCACTGAGGATCTTTTTCAAACACAGCTTCTGATTCAGTAGGTCTGCAATGGGGGCTGTGATTGTGCATATGCCAAAAAGCTCCCCTGTAATGCTGATACAGCAGGTCCATGGACCACACCTTGAGTATCAAGGGAATGAAACCTATTTGCTAGCCCAGTCACGAGCAAGTGCTAGGAATTCATAGGACACCTTCTGTATTCTCAGGTTTTCACTTGCCAAGGACGGAGACCATTTTCCCTGGGCCCTGCTGGTCACACCATTCCTTACATACATGAATGGATCAAAAGGTGCCAATGTCTTTAAGTGGAAGCAAGGGGTGATTGGTAGATGGACAGTAGGTCACAAGGCCGTGTGTCTCAGGTTGGTATACAGGCAGCTCCTGGTCCTGCAATAAGCATTAAAAGGTCGCATTCATCACAGGATATGTCCAGCCCACACTTCTGGAGTGCTGTGCTCAGCTCTGTGAAAGGGACAATGGACAACCATAGTATATCAGGAGTGAGAGGACAGGATGGGGAGAGGACCCAATGGCTGAGGGATCCAGGGCACTCAACCTAGAGTAGACAGGCTCAAGGGGACATGGTCACCTCCAAGTCTCTAATGGGCTATCACAGGACAAAGTGAGCAGACATGATCTGTGGTACCCAGGAGCTGAGCTAAAACTAGTCAATGGATTGGAACCACAGCAGGAGAGATCTCCTTTCATTATAAAAACAAACAAACAAAAAACAAATTTCCAACAATCAGAGCCGTCTGAATAAGGGATGAGCTACCTTGGATGATAGTGAGCTCCTCATCACTGGAGATGGACAAGATTGTTTTAAACACCAGAAGATTAAGTGGGATGATCCCCAAGTCCTGAGATTCTCTCATCCTCTTACCAGCTCAAGAGCTGGTGAGCCCACAGCTCATAGTGGTGAGCCCAGAAACCCTCAACAGCATTCCAGATCCTACGGAGTTGTCAATCTACTAGGCAAATAATAAGATGCTTATCACATTTTCACACTGTCCCTTCATATCCTACCACCTTGTTCTGATTGTACTATGCTTCAGAGAAATCCCTCACCTTGCTGGAAGTCCAGAATCATGGTTTGAGCCTCTCTGATCATTCTTCTCTATGGCCTTGGGGATGTTTTTTCCTTTCTCTGGACTTCAGTCCTGACCCTAAACATCACACCCTGACCCATTGCCCAACATGACAAGTAGGAATTTCATTTAGGATGAGGATCATCTCAGGTTTACTGGTGAGCCCTAGGCCCTAAAACACAGTAGGTGTTCAAAAAATAGTTGATGGGTTGAATTGTGCTCAGTGCAGTAACTGGGATTGTTGAATAGAATTGAATTGAGTTGAGATGAATTGAATTGAAATGAGCAGAACTGAGTCGAATTCACAAATATTTAAGACACAGAGCAGCAGCATGTTGGTGCTAGATAAAATTTATAAATGGTATTTAGCCCTAGCCTTTCACAACTCACCCTTCCTTCTATACCCTACCCCCATTTTCTACTGAAGGACAAAGGCGTTGATGTGGTCTATTCTTACTCCCCACAGAAAACACTATCTTAGAGCCACCTTACTTGTGCTAAAAGGTTCTAATTTTTTGCTTTCAAACTAGACCTCTCCTCTAAGCTCCAGATCGGTTTGGCCTTTGCTCGCCAATATTTCAATGATGATTCCACATGCACCACAAAATCAATATGTCCTACTCTCCTCAAACCTGCCCCTCCACCAAGTTCTCATCTCATCCCCATGGTCCCTTAGTCAAGAAACCTAGGGTCATCCTGGACTTCCCTGATTTTGTTTTTAAAAAATCAGCTGACTCCAGAGGGTGGAGAATAATGAATGATTCCTGAGTTTATTATTTTTACATCAGTAATAAACTCAATTTTGCAAGCTTAGAATAATAATTTGAAAAAGACACAGTGCAGAATTGATCTGAATGTGCACCTTTCAGCAAAGCACACAAATATTTGCTGAAATAGCCAGATTATAAATTCCATACTCATCACAGTTTTTTTCCAGAGGCAACAGCCCCTCCCCACCAGGTTGGCCTTGTTGGCAGCCAACCTGGATCATGATTTCTTGCCGAGAAGGGGCAGAATCTACTTGAAGCGCTGTCAAGGGGCTGTTAAGTGCCTGGGGATCAGGCAATCTGGGTTCTTGGCTCTCGTCTGTGTAAGGGGACCAGGGAGCTAGAGAGAGCTCCAGAATCCAGATCCCTGACCTCACTGATTTAGCAGTGGGTCCCTGGAACGGGCATTTTCAACAGGCTTCCCAAGTGATCCTGATGCAGTTGGTTTGCCAGCACCACTGTGAAAAGTACCCTACTAGACCATTTCAAGGGGTCCTTCTAGGACTGACAGACACCCACTCCTCTCCAGTGCTCAGAATAGGAACTGGCTTTTATGTGTGACTGGGACTACTACAAACCACAAATATGTGATGCCCCAACATGCCTTCCTTGTGAGGATGGGGTCAGTGGTGCTAGGAACGGGCCAGCAGAACTGCTCTCTGGAGTGGTGATTTTTAAAGAGAACTAAAATATTCCAGGAGACAAAATAAAACGTGTTTCCCAGAACACTCCTCAAAGATGGAGCCACACACGCCTGGAAAACATCCCTTAACATCCTGCTTGGTCTGGGACCAAGATGTCAACCTGACTTCTCAGGAGGGAGGATGGTATTTGTTCAGGACTTCTGCCGGTAAGCAACAGAAATAGGCTTTAGCTGATAACAAGCAGAAAGTAAATTTAATGAAAGCACAGGGAGCAACTCAAAGAATGGTTGGGACAGATGCAGAGCCAGTATTAGAAAATGGGCAGGGGTGAGGACCCCAGCCAAAATATCCCCACACAGCCAGAGTGTCAGAGAACCAAACCCCAGTCTCAAATCCCACTGGCAATGACTCCCATGGTAGTGTTGCTGGTATGGGCTCTGGGCGCCGCCGCTTGCCCTGCTGCTGCTGCGCCCCCTGCAGGCAGGCTGGAGACAGCTGCATCAGGACGGAGTCTCCACTAGGTCTTGGGGTCACTGGAGCAGGTGGGTCCAAGTAACTGGAGCCTACTGCAAGGAGACCTAGAAAGCGACATTCCAGCCCTTTCCATTCCTATGACAGGAATCAGGCCCAAACCTAGACAGAATGTTCAGATGCCAGGATATTTCCCAACAGACAAATGTCCACTCCAGAAAGACCTGGCTGCCTATAGGGCTCCGGTCTTTAGAATGGAACAGAATGGAAAAGAATAAGAAGAATAAGAAGTAAATATCTCAGGACAATAGAAAACGGATTTGTGTTGACATTCTTATTTCCTCTCCCTAATTGGTTATTTCCTCTCTAAATAAATGTCAAGGCTTTTGTTTTGAAGCTAAGTTGAAATACCCACCTGCCCGGAGTACCTCCAGGACTCAGTTAGAGCCTGGCCATTCCCTGACCGTGAGCTCCGTTGGGTCAGGTCAGGAAGGAACTACTTAGACTCTCGTAGGCAGGGAGGTCCCTGGAATGAGTTGTAGAGGCCTCTCTCAAATTGTATGGCCCCAGCATGGAAGGAGGAGAGCCTGCACCCCGGCAGTTGGCAATCGGCAATCACGGCAATGAGATCCATAAGAAGATAGGACAGCTATGTGGCTGACAGCAGGAAGAGGATGTGACCACTGTGCCATACACCTGCCAGCCTTTAGGGCCCCAAGCCTGGAATGACATGGTTGTATGGCCCCCACCCTCCTCCTTCTTGATTTTCACTTGACCACAACCCAGTCATTTTGCAGACAAAATTACTAGAGCCCAGAGAGGGTCACAAAAAGCACTTTGCCTGGCAAACCCCAGAAATTGCAGGGATCCAGGCAGGAGCACCTGCATCCCTTTTCCGAGATTCATTTGGAACCCACTTGGAGTCAAAGGGGCCTGAATCAGTGAGCTTTTGCAAACAGCCCTAAGATGTCAAGGACTCAAAATGAACACTTATTTCTGGCTCACATCCACATCCACTGTGGGGCGGCTCTGGCTCTGTCCCACTCCATCTTCATTTCAAGACCCAGACTAGATGAGAAGACCATATTTCGGTCCCATGGAAGAAGGGAAAGAGCAATCGTGGAGGTATGTGCCAGATCTTAATGCCTCTACTCAGATCTGGCTTACGGTATTGTCTTTCATTTCCATGGGCCAAAGCAGGTCATGTGGTCTTATCTGACATCAGTGAGATGGGGCAATTAGTCTTCTCACAAGGAGGGCAGAAAACAAGGGGAACAGTAAATCCAGCATGAAGTCATCCCATGGGGAAGTGACCATGGCAGCCCTCTTCTGGGGCTCCTGCTCCTCTGATGGGCATGTCCTCCAGGCTCACCGCCCCCAGCTGGTCCATCCCATTCCTTCTGCTCCTTCCACACTGTCCCCAGGGTGTGGTCCCATAGTTCTAGTCCCATTTTGAAGATGCAGAGACTGAGGCCCACCAAGAAGACCCAGACGACAAACTCCTTCCTGATGACCTTCCCTGGACAAGGAGTCCCCATTCCAATCTCCTCCTTGTCTAGTCTTAAGTCCCTCAGAAATAACTGTTCTCTATGGAGCGCCTACAGCATACCTGCTCTCAAACTTTATGGTCCTACCAGAGTCTCCCAACCACTCTGTGAGGTCAGTAACACTCATTATGCATGCCCTTTCACAGATGAGGAAACTGAAGCTTACAGGGCGAATGACTTGCCCAACGTCATACACACAGATGTCAGCAAACCAGGTTTGTCCAACTCCCAAGCTGCCACTGCCACTCAGGCCGGCTCAAATCCCCTCTTCCTCTGCCCTGACCCACATCCGGTGCCACCTGTGGTGATGTCCAGAGTCAGGATGCCACACTTATGGGACTCTTTGCCTTCTTACCAGCACTAACTGATCTTTAATTCAGACCCATGAAGCCAGCCCTTCAGCTCCCGTTGCCAGCCTCAGATATGAGGATAAATGCGGCTGTCAGCGGCTTCCTGCCTCTTTGTTTTTTAATTTACTTAGAGTGGGGCAGCAGAGATGGCAGGAGAGGAAGCAGATGGCTCAGCATGACAGACGGGCTCCTATCCAGTGACACAAGGACAAGGTGAGAGAAAGCGTGATCAGGAGAAAACACAGGCTCCATGTGAGAGCATGTGCACACAGTCTCTTGTGCTAGGGCATCTGGGCTGTGGCC
>PISX010024658.1:0-27520 GCA_004024625.1 Mellivora capensis | reverse complement strand
GCAGGCCTCGGCAGTGGCGCCAGAATTGAATCTAGCTGTGGAAAATTGCTATATAAACCCTTGGCTTTGAGTGCTTGGGGTTCTTATAGAAATACGCTGTGTCGGACAGATACTTGGACCCCAGCTAGCTGGAAATAAACCTCGCTGTGTGATTTGCATTATCATGGGTGTCCTCTGTCCATTTGAGGGGTGGTCAACTCCGTATTCTAACATAACCTTTTCCTTGCTCAGCATCTTCTAGGCTAGTGGTTCTCAATTCGGAAAGCATATTCAGTTTTTCTATGTAGGTTTCTTTTTTTTTTTTTTTAAGTCAAAATACCTATGAAACTGCTATAAAACGTAAAGATGGATGGAAATTAAGATGAACACACTAATGCTTCAGCAAGACTTGACTTTAAACCGAACAAATTTTTCTCTTCCTCACTCTTGAAGCTTCCCCTAACCCTTAGCTTCTTTTCTGTAGAATCCTTTGTTCCAGTTACTCGGTGTTGGTGTTGACATCTTGCTGACCTCAATGTCTACTTAGTAAGAAGACTTGGATGGAGCGCTGCAGGACTAGTCATGAGACCACCTTGAACATGACGCGGCTGGCTGCAAGCGCCAGATTCCTATCAAAACTTTCCAGATCCTGTATTTTCCCATAAAACCCTTCAGCCTTATACCCCAGTGGGTCTGCAGTTTCGAAACCATTGGCCTGCTGTAGCCTCTTTTGCCTGGCAAAGTACAAAAACTATTGTTTCATCTTTATCCCCAAACTCTGTCTTCATGTTATACTTTGGCTCCAGAGCACAGAGGTAGGTTTTTGATACCTATGTCTCAGGCCTTCTCCGGAGTTACTCAGTCTTTGTATCTAAGATTTTTTTTTAAAAGATTTCACTTATTTATTTGACATGCAGAGATCACAAGTAGGCAGAGAGGCAGGCAGAGAGAGAGGGAGAAGCAGGCTCCCTGATGAGCAGAGAGCCCAATGTGGGCCTTGATCCCAGGACCCTGAGATCATGACCTGAGTTGAAGGCAGAGGCAGAGACCCAACCCACTGAGCCACCCAGGTGCCCCTGTATCTTACATTCTTTTTATATGTTTTGATATTTCTCAAAATTCTTTTTTGTATTATCATTATTTTTAATTAAAATGATGTTCATTTATTCTTTTTAATTTTTTTAAAATTTTTTAAATTTTTAAATTTTTTAATTTTTTAATTTTTTAATTTTTTAAAATTTTTTAAATTTATTTTTATTTTTTTACGTTCATTTATTCTTATAAGTCAGATGTTTAACATTCCTTGTCTTCATGGAAAACAGGCTTATTCATTATTTTTAGAGATATTTTGTCAGAATTTTGGGGGGAATAGTTTCATTATCTTTATTCCTTATGTCACAGAAACAGATTTCCTTGTCAGTTATACTAACCTTATTATGAATCATAATCAGATTTCTCATATTTGAAATTTATCCTTAGAAAAAATATCATAGAAAAAAATGTAGGGATTTTGTCTCTGGCACAAAGAGTATTTGTTTTACTCTGCTATGTGCTAGATACCTTGCTATTATCTGCTAACCAGTTTTATCTATAACAAAAAGGATAATCCCAAAACTCCCCAAAAGAGACAGTAACAGGTACTTAAAAGCATTGACACTTCAAAAATGAACCTCTCTTTGTATCTTCTGAGCTGACAATGTTCAGATAATATTTAGACTATATCAGTAGACTGAATCAGAATTTCCAAGATTCCTTTTAATCAAGAAGACAGTTTTACATTGGGGTCCTCCTAAATCCAGATACAGCATAAGAGGAGCTAAATAAATAAGACTGATTAAACTGACAAAGAAATTTTATTGTGGTTATTTGCTTGGAATATTGTTGATTCTGTCTTAATGTTCTATTTTCTATAAATATAAGAAAGTTCTTTTCTTTTTAAGTTATCCCATTTCAATGCAGTGACTTCGCTTTTGTAAACTGAGATGACTCACTGTGACACCTGAGAAATCATAAACTTTTTTATTAAATCTTCTTACTTTTCATAGCAATGTAGTTATGTACATAGATTCAGAAAGCATCTGTCTTTCTCTTTTCCATGATCTAATTGGATATATTGATTGTACAACTTAGATCATAGTAGCTTATCATATTTGAAAATGATGTTTCTTTGATTAGTTTTGACAAGCACCATTAAGAAGCAAGTTTAGCTATACCTAAGGAGCAAATGCCTATAAAGTCCTTCTGGAAAAACTGTTCTGGTGCCTTGTTTATGGTGTCCCAGCCTGGCAGTTTGGTAAGGAAGTTCATTTCTTGGACCAGGAAATTTAGAATATTTTGACATCCTCTAAAATAGAGTGATTCACCCAAATTTAAAGGTAAATTAGGTAAAATTTGGTGGAGTTTCTGGATTCAGCTCCTGGTCTCATTATTGCAAATAATAGAGACTTTTTATAAATCCAGTATGAGATTCCTTATGGAAACTTCCAGACAGAAGGTAATTTTATGAATTTTTTAATTGTTCAATACTCTATGACTCTAGATTTGAAAAACAAACTCAAGGAGGTCTATACAATTGATAAATACTTTTGCTGTACCTATGTAAATATCAGTACAAATCAGATGAGATCAGCCTGATTATTTTTTAACGACTTTATTTATTTATTTGACAGAGAGAGATCACAAGTAGGCAGAGAGGCAGGCAAAGAGGGAGAGAGGAGGAAGCAGGCTCCCTGCTGAGCAGAGAGCTTGATGTGGGCTTGATTCCAGGACTCTGGGATCATGATCTGAGCTGAAGGCAGAGGCTTTAACCCACTGAGCCACCCAGGCACCCAAAGATCAGCCTGAGTTTTGAAAAAAATTGTCTATTTGAGATTATTATAATCACAGGGGAAGAGTGGGTGCTGTAAAGAAGGAAAAAAAAAAAAAACAAAGGTCAAAGATTTTGAAATGGATGAAAGAATTCTTGGTTGGGTTTCTTTTCTGCTGGGTCATCTGACTCCATGGAGGTTCTGCTTCTGTCTTTGCCTTGAGTTACTGCACAATCACTTGTTTATGAGCTAAACTACTATCAGTTTTTGAAAACCAAGAGCACAGATGATTTTTTTTTCACATAAATATAGATTGTTTCTGACTCAATGCCCTGTGGCTATTGACTAGATTCATGAAGTTTTGCATCGATTCGTAAATTCATTCCAGCATTCCTTATATGACCGTACAAGTGCTTTACTCTCAATTCTACTCTGAACCAGTTAAAATACTAATGAACTCAATAAAATCTTTGATACATTTATATTTGTATGAGCATCATTGCGATGAGCAGACTATGAGATGCCCTCCCCCACCCAAATGATTTACCAACTCCTAGAGTCCACACTACTGTGTAATCCCCTCACACGGAGGGCATGCAGTATATGTGAATTGCTTCTAGCCGACAGAACGTGACACTTCTATCGGGGACATAGGGATGTCACTCCTTTGGTGATTTATTATATATAAAACTTTATATATATAAGACTTTATCATAGCAGACTGCAGTGGAAGATTATCCTTGTTGGTTTGATGAAGCAGTTATGTTGAGGAAGTCCTTGTGGCCAGAAACTGAATAGAGCCACAAGGAACTATGAGTGGTCTCTGGGACCTGAAGGTGGCTTTTAGCCATAGTCAGCAAACAGGTGGAGCCCTCAGTCATTCAAACCTGAAGGAATTTCTTCTTCCAATAACTTGGATGAGTAGAAGCAGATTCTTCCCCAGGCCAGCGCCTAGTGAAATTCAGCCCAGCCAATATCTTGAGAGAAATCTGTGAGACACCAAGCAGAGGATCTAGCCACACTATGCCAAGACTCCCAACCCAGGAACTGTGGGATGATAATCGTGTGTGTTATTTTAAGCCACAGAATTTGGGGTAATTGGTTATATATGTGGTAATATAGGACTAATGTAGTCATGATTTTACTTTTTGTTTTTAGTTATTCTTTAATAATGTGAATTATTGGAGTTAAGTTGCAGTTGCCACTGTATAAGTACTTAAAAGGAACAGAAAATATATGGTAACTCAATTATTTCTGCACTTCAAACCAAACGTGTTAAGGTTGCATAATTGTTCCTGTTCTACTAAGAAGGTGACTGATGAGACCAGAATTAGGAACCACAGGCATATGTGGCTGCACCAAGCCATGAGCAACAAAGTTGAGGTAGATCGTAGCAATTCTGAGAAGAATTTTTCAAAATAAAGGAGATGTTTTCTTTTTCAACTTGTGGTTGAAAAATATATATCCTGGGCCAGGAAGGAAGAGAGCCATAATCAATTGGTCATATCATATATGGGCTTTAGCAAAAATAGAGCAGAAACTGCTGAAGGCTAAAGTAACTCATAAATTGTAATCTTCTTCTGGGAATATCAAGGACCCAGTGCTTTCCTTACTCATTTTCAGCTTTCCATTTAAGAAAAGGTATACAAAACACATGGAAGAAAAGACAGATATATTTTATAAGTTAGTACCTGGGATTTTGTTCCATAAAATGATTGTTGTTGTGTATTCAAATTAACCAATTATGTTCTTATAGCATTTAAAATAGAGTAACAGGGACACCTGGGTGGCTCAGTTGGTTAAGCGGCTGCCTTCGGCTCAGGTCATGATCCCAGGGTCCTGGGATCGAGTCCCACATCGGGCTCCTTGCTCCGTGGGGAGCCTGCTTCTCCCTCTGCCTCTGCCTGCCACTCTGTCTGCTTGTGCTCGCTGGCTCTCTCTCCCTCTCTCTCTGACAAATAAATAAATTAAAAAAAATTATTACCTCTAAGATAGGATATCATTTCTTTCAACATGAGGAAGATATATAAAAGTTGTGGGGAAAAAATACTAATTGGTTGACTTCAAGGAGAGAGAGTAAATGGAATTTGACTTATTCTCTCAATAAGTCATTAGAAAAACCTGTAAAGCAGGATATAGGGGAATTAAAATGAAAGCATATTATCTAAGTCACTAGGTGAAGTTGATAAGGCTTTATCTACACTCTAATAATTCCATGATTCATAAAATCTCCCTAGCATGGAGTCAAGCTTTTGTGTCATTGACTTTTTTTAAAAAGATTTTATTTATTTATTGGACAGAGAGAGAGAGAACAGAGGGAGAACATAAGAGAGAAGCAGGCTCCATACTGAGCAGGGAACCAAATGCAGGGCTTGATTCCAGGACCCTGAGACCATGACCTGAGCCAAAGGCAGGCACTTAACCAAGACTGAGCTACCCAGGTGGTCCTGTGGCATTGACTTTTAAAAAGTCTCTGAGGTTGGTATGGTTTCAGAGGACAATAAGCATTAAATGTAAGAAAGCTGTGATAAATAGTGATGGGTATTAAAATAATCTGTTGGAAAGACAAAGGGAGAAAACTGAAGTCACCATACAAAGCTTAGAGACTTAAATTATCCAAGACATGGAACATTTTCTTTTCCAGCAGACATGTGGTTCACTTCAATTATTTTTTAACATTTTTTCTCCTTATGATGAATATTAAATCTTTATAGTAGAACATCTTTGCAAATTTACCAAATAAATATTCAGGAATAAATATGCTAACATATTATTTGTTTTTGTGTGTTTTTACACATGTATAGGTTTTTCCCTTATAATATCAATAAAGATTTTTTAACCATAAAATAATTAACATAAGTACTAGATACTTTTGACTGTCAATGCTTGAGTATTTCCTTTCTGCCCACTGACATTTAATGTTGTTGTCAAATTGACCACTTTTCCTGGCTCTCTCTTCACTTCTTCATTTTGTATATCATGGCTTAACATTTTTTCCCCCACAAAACACAAATATGACCATTACTTTTGGTAACTAACCCTTTAGCTTGGCCTGAAGTCTTTCTTAATAAATGAGATTGTTATAGATTGCAGCTTTTCTGAATTTGGTGCAGCACTGGTTTGCTCACTCGATATTTGTTGAATTAAGAAAACCATCTCATGCTCCCTCATCTTGCTTGGTCAGGCACAGTGGTAGGACAATTTATCTTCCCTAATCTCTTTCTCATCAGGCATGTCCTTTGTCATGCACAGCCTGTTCTCACGTATGGTAGAGTCACAGCTCAGCTCATGTGATCATAAAGCTGGAACTAAATATCTGAAATAGTTTTCTAAATTGTGTAATTATTTTTGCTCCAGAATATCTTGCTTCCTTTTTGGACTGTTGGTAGTCATTATTAGTCATTATTTTCTTCTTTTCTTCATTTGGTTTTTGCACATAAGAATGATTTTAATCTTAGGTTATTGATCTTCCTTTTATCTATCCTAATAATGTATATTCCTGACCATCTTTATCTCAGAAGCCAGGTTTCTGAGTCTCAGAGAGGGACAGGAAGCCTGTCTCTTGATGATAGAAATTGGAGTCCTTGTGATAACTTGCGAAGTATGACCAGGTAGATGAATGCCTATACACTGAGACTGTGTCATTTGGACATAGAAGTGGTTAAGGATTATATCAAACTTTACACAATGTTTGAAACAATGTAAGTAACCTATCTCTTTTCTGGTGGCCGAAATTCACAAAGGATTAAATAAATTTATATAACTTATGGTTTCTTTCCTTCCTTTTTTCCTGAGTTATTATCACAACTTTGTTACAAAATGTGATTTGGGAAAACAAATGTTAGTGTTGTTTCAGACAAAAGATCAGAATGCTAAGATTTGGAACGCCTGGGTGGCTCAGTCGGTTAAGCGTCTGCCTTCAACTTGGGTAATGATACCGGAGTCCTGGGATGGAGTCCTGCATTGGGCTCCTTGCTGGGCAGGGAGACTGCTTCTCCTTCTCCTGCTGCTAACCCTGTTTGTGTTCATTCTCTCTCTCTCTCTCCTCTCTACCTCTGACAAATAAAATAAATAAAATCTTTAATAAAAAGAATGCTAAGATTTGTTTTTATGACAAATAAAAGCTGGAACTAAAAGGAGAATTCTGGAAAAATGAATCCTCCAAGGATCAGAGATGTTTTGTCCATTAAGAAAGGGAGAGAAGCACATTAATGAATATAAGCAGGCACTATAACTGTGCTTATGCAAGTTACCTGATCTAGTCTCTATTCAACATGATCATAAAATGTAGTGGATATTATTATTTCTGGTTTTTTGTTGTTTTTTTTTAAATTTTATTTATTTGTCAGAGAGAGAGGGAGAGAGAGAGAGCGCGAGCACAGGCAGACAGAGTGGTAGGCAGAGGCAGAGGGAGAAGCAGTCTCCCTGCCGAGCAAGGAGCCCGATGTGGAACTCGATCCCAGGACGCTAAGATCATGACCTGAGCCGAAGGCAGCCACTTAACCAACTGAGCCACCCAGGCGTCCCAATTATTCCCATTTTTTAACAAAGAAAAATGTCTCGGCTCTAAAGAGAAATGCTTGTTCATATCTATTTTACTTAAAAAATGGCACAAATAGAATGTATGACATTTGAATGTACAGGGATAGGGATAGTTGTCCAAAGAATAACAAAAAATAGAAATAAATATTACTATATTTTTGAAAAATTTTATTTTGGAAATTTAACACAAATACAGAATTTTTAGTATAATATAAAATATTCATCATCCTCATCAACAGTTATGAATACATCAGTTTGTTTATATCACTTTCCATGTCTCTTCATGGGTTATTTTGAATCATATCCAATGAATCATAACTTTAACTGAAAATACTTAGTAGGTATCCCTAGATAAAATACACTCTTAAAAAACAACCACCAAGTGGGACGCCTGGGTGGCTCAGTTGGTTAAGCGGCTGCCTTTGGCTCAGGTCATGATCCCAGCGTCCTGGGATCGAATCCCACATTGGGCTCCTTGCTCAGCAGGAAGCCTGATTCTCCCTCTGCCTCTGCCTGCCACTCTGTCTGCCTGTGCTGGCTCACTCTCTCTCCCTCTCTCTGAAAAATAAATAAATTAAAAAAAAAATCCAACTGAAAAAAAAAATTAAAAACAAAACAAAAAAGCAACCACCATACCATTATAAGCCTAGAATAATACTCATTTTTACTGTGTTCAAATATCAACTTTTTATGTTTTTAAAATTTTTAAATTTTAAATATTTTAAAAACTATGGTAAAAGATAC
This sequence comes from Mellivora capensis, assembly GCA_004024625.1. Taxonomy (NCBI): domain Eukaryota; kingdom Metazoa; phylum Chordata; class Mammalia; order Carnivora; family Mustelidae; genus Mellivora; species Mellivora capensis. Next base: position 19,448 of record PISX010024658.1, on the reverse strand, counting down.
AAAAAATAAAATTTACCACTTAAGCACTTTGAAGCATATCGCTCAATGGCATTAAGTACATTTATATTATTATGCAACTGTTACTGCTATCCATCTCTGAAACTTTTCATCAAATATCTATTTTTTAAAACTGTTTCAATCATCACACAAACATTTTACTTACATTATGACTTGGAAAATGGCTCCTAAATATTTAATGTTTCAAGTTTCCTTCTTTTGTTTTATTGAAGAAAGCAATTCATAAATCTAATAGACAGTAGTCTGAACACTGATGATTCTAGCCACCAACTAGTTTCTTATGACTTGGTATGTTTAGAGTTTTGATCATATTCACATTCAATTATTTTTGACAAGATTACTCATATAAAACCATGCATACTTCCATTTAAAGGTATGATGTTCAATTTTGTATGCCAACTTGACTGGGCCACAGAGTCTCCAGATATTTAATCAAACATTAATCTGGGTTGGTCTGTAAGGGTATTTTTGGATGAGATTATGGTAAACTAAGTAAAGCAAACCACTCTCTCCAGTTTAGGTAAATTTTGTCCAGTTCATTGAAAGCCTGAATACAACAACCCTTCTCCTTCTCCACTGTCCCCATGAATAAGAGGAAATTCCTCCTTCCTGACTGGTTGAACTTGAATATTGATCTCTTCCTGTCTCCAGACTTGAATAGAAACAACAATCTTCCTGGATTTCATGCCTGCTGGTTTGCAGACTGGAATTTATACAATGCTTTCCTGATTCTCGGGCTTTAGGACTCAAACTAGAGCTGCACTATTCGATCTCTCCTGACTTCTTGGGACTTCTCAACTTCCAAAATCATGTGAGTTAATTCCTTATAATAAATCTTTATATATATATATATATATATATATATATATATATATATCCTGTTGGTTCTGTTTCTCTAGAGGGTGCCCTGACTAATACAAGGGGCTATATGTATGTCTGGCTGCCTTTGTTTTTGTGACATTTCCACTAATGATCATTGACAGATGATCTGTTATCTAAATAAGAATTCTTATTCTTATTTAAGAATAAGATTTTATATTAAGATATTAAGATATTAAGAATTCTCTATTCTGCCACTTAAATAAGAATTCCAAAACAATAATACTCTGATTTTTATTTATTAAAGAACTCATATAACTCAGTAGCAAAATAAAAATGAACAATAGGATTGAAAAATGGGCAGAGGAACTAAATAGACACTTTTCCAAAGAAGACACATAAATGACCAAGAGACACATGACAGGTTGCTTAACATCACTAATCATCAGGGAGATGCAAATCAAAACCATAGTGAGATATCATATCAAACCTGTTAAAATGGCTGGAATAAAAAAGACAAGTGGTAACAAGTGTTGGCAAGGATGTGGAGAAAAGGGGAAGCCTTGTGCACTGTTGGTAGAAATGTAAATTGGTGCAGCCACTCTGGAAAACAGAATGGAGGGTCCTCAGAACATTAAAAATAGAAGTACCCTATGATCCAGCAATCTTAATTCTGGGCATACATCCAAAAGAAATAAAAATAGGATCTCGAAGATGTATCTGTATTCCCATGTTCATTGTGGCATTATTTGCCATAGCCAGGATATAGAAACCACCTAAGTGTTCATCAATGGATGAATGGATAAAGGTGATGTAAGATATCTATATTATCTAGATGAGTTTTGAAAAAAAATCCTGCCATTTACACATCATACGTGAATCTTGAGGCCATGAAGCTAAGTGAAATAAGCCAGACAAGAGAACAAATAATACGTGTTATCTTTTAGATGCAGAATTGTAACAAAAATTCAAAATTGTAGAAATAGAGTAGAAAAGTGGTTGCCAGGTGCTGCGGGGTGGGAGAAATAGGGAAAGGTTGATAAAAGGGTAAAAACTTTTAGTGATAAGAAAAAAAATAAGTATATATAAAAAGGTTAGCTTCTATCACTCTTCTTTTTTTTCCTTCCCTGGAAAAAATCATGTAAATATATTTATGTTTTTTCTATATTTAAATATATTACTAATAGTATGCTACACATTCTATCTTGATTTGTTCACTATAATACTTTGTGAAGAACACAGCATAGTATTATAAAAATGAAGTCATTTACCTGTAAAATTTATGGAAAGGTTTTTGAGGAATTAATGTTTGAAATTGGTCTTCAGAACCCACAACTGTTCATGGTAAAAAAAAAAAATGAAAGGGTTAAAAATTTAGGAGAATAAATTTAGGAGAATGGAGATCAGTTAGGAAGCTACTAGTTTTATCTAGATGAAAGCATGAAAAATTTGAAATGGCTAGAGATGAAAAAGCACAAAGTTAGAATAGTTGGTTTTGGTGGACTTCTAAGATGTGGGTAACAAGAAGGAATTATCTAAAATAATTTCAATGTTGCAAAACAAGGTGACTAAAAGAATTATGGTGGCATCAAGATGGGTAAGAAATGCATAAAACAGTATTAATTGAAGTTAGGATATTATACAATCAACATTCAAGGTTTAGTCTATTTTTTTGATATGTCTGCCATATTGTTTAGTAGTTTGTGAAAATGAAACACAAGACTTGGAGAGAGTTCTGACCTGGAGACATACAAATTGATTTGCATTTGATTTACATAAAACAGGGAGTGATCACTATGAGACTGGAGAAAGTACCAATGAAAATAGTTTAAAGCTTGGAGTAGGCAGACACAAAAATAAGGGAGAGTGAAACAAATAAGCCAACAAACAAAAACAAACCAACAAAGAAGCTTTATTTTTAAAAAGATTTATTATTTATTTTAGAGAGAGAGTGCACTCAAGAGTGGGTTTAGGGGTGGGGGTGGGCCAGAGGGAGAAGGCGAGAGTCCTAGGCAGATGCCATGCTGAGCCCCGAGCCCTATGCAGGGCTGGATCTGATGACTCTGAGATCAGAACCTGAGCTAAAACCAAGAGTCCATCACTCAACCTACTCTGCCACCCAGGTGCCCCAGCAAAGCTTTAATTCAATGCAAATAAGAAGAAAGACAGAAGCAAGTATTAGACTTCTAGGTTTGATCAATATTTGAATGCAATAAACAATAAATTAATTTTTAAATTATATTTAGCCTATAGAGATCAAGTGGCCTTTTTTTTTTAATATCAGTTGTATTTGCATCAGTCTGGTAGTAAAATTCAGAAAACATAGTTACTCATATGAATATAGAGAATTTATATCCCAGTTAAATGAGCTTATCCCCTTTAATCCCCTTAAGGTACTTAAAATCCACAATGTTACAGAACATATTTATACAATGAATATTCTCACTTTATTTTTGTTTCTACATGAGTCTTATAGGGAGGACAAACTGCTTAATCACATATGGGAAATCTTGGTGATATACACTAGAATAATGGGAAAAAGCTAATTTGAAACAGAAGGAATATGACACTATAAGTTTTCTCACCTGTGCCCCACAGGGAGTGTAAAGTTGTAGCTGAATCAATTAGAAATTTGTTACCTAGACATAAAATGCACAACTAAAAGTACCTTTTAGAGTACAAATGCTGCAGAGGAATATGTACCTAAATATATTACTAGTTTTCTCCCTGCATTTAATGCCAGAACTATATTTCCTTCCAAATAGATATACCATATTTAGGTTAAATTACAATCATATTAGAGATATGTGGACTATTTAATTGATACTTTAAAACATATTTTATTTTTATGTTTATGTAATTGTCGTAATTCCATGACATAAATAAAAAAATAATACCTTGCAATGATTTAAATATAATTTAACTTGATATCTAAGACATCACATATATTTCTGCGACTAAATTTTATCCTATAGAATATCAGGGTAACATGGCTCCATTTCCTAATTTATTGTTTTTAATAATAAATCCCACTTGTGCCTCACTTTCCTAATTATCATGAATCTTTCCTAGAGCCTTGAGAATCTTTTCTCAAGTGAGTTTTGCATATACAACTATTTACTCTGATTATGGGGTTTGTTCCAGTGAATAGTATCTTTTAAGATTTGTAGTGCTGTTATAAAGCATGAGAAATGCAGACCATAAAGCTCCTACTTGTTTATAAGAAAGGGAGTTCTTGTATAAAAAAGGACTTATAAAAACTATACATTTAATACTAATTTTATCTGCTATGTGTAAGTATCCACTTGCTAATTCAGATTTTTTTCAGTGTGAGTTAGTGTTGAATGAAAAATATACAGTATCCTTTCTTTGAAGGAAAAATAAATAATTGGTGAGGTTAAAAATATAATATAGAAAAAGAAAGCAGAAGGAATACCTTGAATAGTCGAAAAGTACCTGAACTGGTGTCCAGTATGAGGACAAAAGAAACCAGCTGAACCTCTAGATGGAGAAATAAATCATGTTTTATATATCTGCTATAATGTACTAATGTTGAATACATTTCATTTCTAAAATTCAAATAAATGTCTGTAGATTAGAAGTAAACTACTTGTTAAAACAAAAAGAGTGAGCATTATAGACCAAACATATATATACACACACACATATATATATTTGTTTTACATATATTTGTATATATATGTGTGTATATATATATACACACAATTCATTTACAAGCATATACATATATGTTTGTGTATGTGTGTGTGTATATATATATAAATATATATACATAAAAAATCTAGTATATAGAATTTTAAAATAACTGTCCCCAAACTGCTTTATAAAACAGGTGTCCCCAAGTCAGACCATTATAGAATTAAAAATATTCCATTTGGATATATTAGAATCTTGGATACATTGAAAATTCCTCCATTATTTGTGTCTATTTTTTCATATTTCAAATGAGGTAAATGGTATCTGATTCTGATACTCTACACAGTATTTGTGAACAACTTCATTTAAAAATCTTAGTAGTTTCAAGATATCAAGATGTAAATTTTGCAGTATTTAATACAACTACTTGTTATTTTAAATATAGCCATTTTGTTTATTTCCTAAATTATGATTTTCATATTTCCTAACTCATAACAAATTTTTAGTATATGCACACATATATTTTGGACCCAAAAAACTTGTGATAGTAGAAAAGTCCAATTTGAAGGAATTTTCCCTTCAAATATTTCTTTGTAGATGTATTTTTTTTTCCATTTCTTTTAAAGTTCCCAGCGGTAAAATTTTCACATGCTTCAGCTACCAACACAGTTACTGAAAAGATGTGTAAAACATTTATCCCTAGTGGGCTATGGATGGAACATTGATCTTAGAGTCTCTGAGGAAAACAAATAATAGGGTTCATGTAATTTAATTGGTTCCAAAGTTGATATCAGAATGCATAATACACTGTTTTTAATAAATATCATATGAATTAGAGTTTTAAAAGAAACTTACTTTATGTTTTAAAATTTTGTCCCACTGAACAATGTACTCTTTTTTTTTAGTTTCTCTCTCTGAACTTAGATTCTGCTGCTTTTCATTGAATAATATTAATGTATAATTAGTATTAATATATATTGTCATGTTATATATTAATAACATTAATATATAATGTATATAACTCCACTTAGAGTAGAATTCCTTTTATAGAAAGATAATTGCACCTAAAGGATGTATATTGGCCTTAAATGAATAAAGACCCAAATGACCTTAACATTCTCAACTTGACCTAACTTTAGACAGGTTTCTTTCTGACTCTAGGTCCCTCATCTCATTTTTCCAGGATCCTTTTCTTTAGAAAACTTGTCATTTTTTTTTCTGTGCCCTTACAAGATTTCACTATTTTTAAAAGCTTTTTCCTAGTATTACAACCCAAGATTGTCTTTCTCAAGGACCTGGGGCCATCCCTTTGAAGTGTAATCATCAAGGGGGACAGTGCCCTATCTCTCAGTTTCTGGGGTGGGTAAGAGTCTAACGTTAGTGGGCATCTTGCTTTAAGCAGTAAAACTACTTCCTTCTTAAAACTCTCCTGCTTTTTATTTCAGTAGAACTGTTTCTATCCTTGTCTATGCTCTCTTCCTTATTGCTGGCATTAGTATCAAAATAAAATCCAGTTCAACTATTCATCTTGCTTGGTATGATGGTTTCCTTAACAGTAGGATCAACTAATACAAGGCTGGACATTTTCCTTTACACAGTTTTTACTGTAAAGATGTCCATAGCTTGAATTTTTGAGTATAAGTTATGTATTACCAAAACAGAAATTAAAATTGTGAATATGCACCTTAACAAATCTGTGTCCAAATTTTTGGTTTAAGCCCTCTGTTAAAAACAATAGAAAAGGGGTGTCTGGGTGGCTCAGTGGGTTAAAGCCTCTGCTTTCAGCTCAGGTCATGATCCCAGGGTCCTGGGATCGAGCCCCACATTGGGCTCTCTGCTCGGCAGGGAGCCTGCTTCCCTTCTCTCTCTGCCTGCCTCTCTGCCTACTTGTGATCTCTGTCTGTCAAATAAATAAATAAATAAATCTTTTAAAAAAAAGAATAGAAAAAGATGTACAGGGAAGATAAATATAGATTTCTAAAAAGACAATAATTATGATCACTCATGTTTTCTTAAATATGCATTTGTCAATTTAACAAATAACTGTATATATGTGAAGGCGTGAACTTCAAGTCCATGGGTACCTGAAGTCCTTTTTATTTAATACACAGTCATACCATTAAGACGCAGTTAACTAGAACTCTAAAGCAGCAGACAAATGAGTAACACAGATCACAACATTTTACACATTTCAATATATGTTGTTGGAATTTGGAAACAGATTGTGAATAATGAGGAGTTACCTGGGTCTTGAACTATGATAATCAATTAGAGATTCAGAAAATCGGGGATAGTATACTCAAGAAGAATACAAATAAATAAAAATGTTTCAATCAAGACTGACAACTGTGCATTATATAGACTACCTAGAAGGAGGAAAGGGAATGATGAAAGATTTGGGAGGCCTTAAAGAAAGTGGTTTTTATAAGAATATAAGAACCAGAAGAAAAGAACCAGTAGATTTGGGGTGCCAATGGAATCAGACTTGTTGTAATGAGAGAGCTGGACACTTGACTGGGAAAAATAGGAGAGCATCCAACTGTGAAGATCCCAAGTGTGGGCTAATGGGATTTGCCTATATCCTATATGATTCTGATATAATATAAGGAAATCAATTTCAGTACAAAAACAAATTAAATTATTTTAATTTCTCATATAGGTATTTGTATATTAATCACAAATATTTAATGTCAGTGGCTTCTTGTCTCAAATAAAAGAGGTGTTAGTAAATTATTCTAAGTAAGGCAGAATTTTCATATACCAAGAGATTCACACTTTTTAAAAGCAATTATAGAGATACTTTTTATTAATAGATGATGATATATATAGACCCATGTGATTCAATTTAAAATATCTAGGAATTAGAGATGTAGATGGACTACTTGAGATGATCACTGTGGTTAGTGATCCCTACATAGGTCAGTAAATGATAAGAGATTTGAAATTAATGCCAATAACTCAGAATGAAACCCTCTAACATTAGTTCTTAGTTGACATTCACACTTTTTTTTTTTTTCAGAGAGGTAGAGAGACAGGGTTGGGTGGCAGAGGGAGAGGGAGAGAGAGAATCTTAAGTAGGTTCCATACCCTGTGTGGAGCCCAACACAGGGCTTGAAGTCATGACCCTGAGACCATGATCTGATCCAAAATCATGACCTGATGCTTAATCGCCTGAGCCACCCAGGGACCATGACAACTATATATGTATGTGTGTATGTGTGTGTATGTGCGTATATACATATATGCACACGCACACACATACACACATGCACACATACATACATATATATACACACATACACATACATGCACACATACACACATACATACATATATATATACACACACACATACACATACATACACACATACATATATATATTTACTTGACAGACAGAGATCACAAGTAGGCGGTGGGGGGAAGCAGGCTCCCCACTGAGCAGAGAGCCCGATGCAGGGCTTGATTCTAGGACCCTGAGATCATGACCTGAGCCAAAAATAGAGGCTTAACGCACTGAGCCACCCAGGTGCCCCATGACAACTATATTTTTAAATGCTTACTCAAACTGCTGCAACACCTCCAGCCTCTGGGTTTCATGAATAGAATTCCTCTGTAAGTTTACTTTATCAACCCTACTGAGGCCTAGTCTTTGTAAATAACTCCACCAAACAGCCACTGTAGCAATGGAGGTCATAACACCATGATTCTCGTCCATACCAGAAGTTCAGACACTGATCTGGTTGATAGTAGGTTCAAAATTTCTTGCTAAAAACTATGACTTCCTATGATCACTTAATTTCCTGGACTACTAGAACCAAACACTTCTTCTATAGACTTTTCCTGAAATTGATTCTAGTATACATTCCTCAATATCTGCCCAAACCATTTTATTGCTTGTGCTGGAATTCATGATATATCATTAGTATATATTTTTAAATCTTCAACTTCTTTCCAACTGTTTATTTCAACTTAGTGTACTACTTACTCAAACATGCTTGTCCCCAGAGGACACTCATTTCCCCCAAATTATATAAAGTGAAGTTTGTATTTGCTTTGCATCTCAAGGCCTCTTTGTAAATATTTCTTCTTATTTCGTCAATGCTCTCTTCTCATTTGAAAAAAAATGTTATTAGACTTTAACATGATTGTTCCTGTCCACTACTGATTTGGGAGTCACCTTGCCCCACATTTTAAAAATAATTATTGACTCTATTAATGGTATTTCACTCCTTAGTACTATTCCTGTCATTATTAACAGTCACTTTAGTATCCCTATACAAGATTAGTTCAAAATAGTCAACACTCTGGTCTCTTGGAACTTTGTGTTCCTCCATTTAACCACGCTTTCCTTCCCTAAACTAAACTAGTTTCCATAGTCTTAATCTACACTATAAGGTCACTAATAACTATGACATTTCCAGAACCTCACCTTCAAGCATCTCAGTGTCTAACCAGTATCTTTCATCTTTCCAGATCACTGACCCACCATATTTCTATGTCATGCTGAAAGAATCTGGACAGCCATTATCATCAAGTTCCCCAGGCTAGGTGTTTTGACCATAGGCACACCACGGAGAGGAAAAGTTGAATACACCATTCCATAGAGTTTTTCCTATTCATTAAACATGGGGCATAAGGATTTCTCTTACTAGAGTGAAGGACATGGAAGAAGCTCACATTTTTTAACCTTTAAAAAAGAAAACAAAGTACTTAAATTGGTCACTTAAAATAGGGAGATATATTTCTGTACTATATTTTTGCTTCTAGATTCGTGTGGAGGTAGAAAAGATGAAGCTGGTCAACATGTCTTGCCTGTGTCTAGTACAAATATGTCTGTGCTAGAAACTTGGTCCTTATATGTTATATACAACAGAGCTCAGCATGTGAACTTGATAGGGAGGCCACATCTGAACCTGTTTTGGACCCTAGAGGAGAAAGTCAATAGAATTCCTTAGGGTTTGTAGACAAAGCCACCTTTTAGCAAGTAACTATTCTACTATAGAGAAATAGTTTCTGACTTTTTATCAGGCTGTTTTTGAGACTAAAGTACTAAAGAAAAGGTACGTGATTATACCACCTAAGTTGTACATCATGAAAAAGATCTGTCTGGCCACTGTGCCAAGCATGTCTAGCAGTCCTTCTCCATTCCATTATCAAGTGTAGGTATTATTTATGCATGATATTAGACTGAGGCAGAACTTGATAGCATAAATCATGAATAAATTGCTGTCACATTTCCAATTCCACAAACTATATCTTTTGCATTATGAGATATTCTTTGTGTCCTGAATGAAAATTAAAACTCTAATTTCAGGGGCACCTGGGTGGCTCAGTTGGTTAAGCAACTGCCTTCAGCTCAGGTCATGATCCCGGAGTCCCGGAATCGAGTCCTGCATCGGGCTCCCAGCTCCACGGGGAGTCTGCTTCTCCCTCTGACCTTCTCCCCTCTCATGCTCTTTCACTGTCTCTCTCTCAAATAAATAAATTTTAAAAAACACTCTAATTTCCATAGTGTGCCATTTTTGTCAATTGTGTAAATACACCTATAAATATATTTGTGGGTATAAACATATATATATGGACATAAACGTACTCATAGATGTAGCATATATTTGTAATCAGTAGGAAGATGAGCATATTTGTGTGTGTGTGAACTTTACCTTTTCTTCATTTTCTATGTCTTTTGAATATTTTATACTTACATATTACTTTAGATTTATTTTATATGAGAAATATTAATGTTTTATTTGTGAATATCATACAAGATTTTTTTCCCAGTTACTCCTTTTCTTGGACATTGCCCTTTTGTTTATTTGGTTTTTGGTCATGCAAAAAGGTTTCTATTTTATTTTTATATAATATATAGACAAGCAATAAAAAAATTGCATCTAGATTTTTGGGTAAGAATTCAAAAGCATTCCCAATATTTAGGATATAATGAAATATACCCAGGTTTTTTTTTTTAATAATACCAAATCTATCTTTACACTTAGATCTTTGCTCCAATTTGTTTTATGTAGGGGTATAAGCAGTTATATTTTGATTCAGCTGTCATTGTGTCCAAATGACTACACTGTTATTTTCAAACTTTTAGTTAAAACATAATTTTCCTCAGTGATTTGAAATGCCACCTTTGTGTGCAGTAAATTTCCATGTACTTGTATTTGATGTTTTAGTTTGTTCCAAATATATAACTTTTCACAGGCCACCAACGTAGTGTTTGAATTTTACAGACTTTACAGTATGTTATCCTAGTTCCCAACATTTAATTTTATTTTCAGTATTTCACAGTTATCATTGAATGTTTATATTTTTCATATGAGCTTCAGAATAATTGTGTCTACCTCCAGAAAAAAATAGTATTTTTGTTGTCGGTGGTGTCATCATCATTATTATTCCGACACTACTGAACCAAAATTAAAGTTTATCTAAATCAAAATTTTTCTGGATTGCATTTAATTACTTTGTGAATGTAGTAATCAAATTTAGGATATAAATAACTTTGCAGTCTTGAACTAATATAGTGTGGTAACATAATTCTTAATATTGCCAGATCTTCATAATATAACCCTTTTCTAACCCCTACCATATTATCTTGGGAGATGGAAAACAAAATTTGAATTGAGACTAAATTTATTTACAAATCAAGAATTTTTCAAGATACAAGAAATATATTTTTATTCTAGTTAGCAGAATATTAAAGAAGCTACTTTCTATGCAGATATAATATTTTTAATATTCTAAAATATGAATAATATTATGCCTTAAGAAATTCAAGGAATATAATATGGTTCCTGATAGAAAAGTACTTCAGGGGAAACAAAATACTTCAAAAATGTTAAGTATTATTACTACTCTAAATTCTTCACACACTATGTCTTCCTAATTTATTAATGAAATAGTATACTATTGAGATGATTCAATTTTAAATAATGACTCACAAAATAAGAATGTCTTTGCTTTTATTAGGTGATCATTCAAACTACCAGGCACAACTGCTCACAGATGAATGACCAAGCAGGAATCTCACTCCCTTTTCCAGTGTTTACCTGCTGACAAATTTTAAACATCATCCCTGTACAACCTCTATGTCCACATCTGGGTGAGCCAATATGAAAGCCTAGAGCTCTCTCCTGTAGAACCTTCAGGTAACTGTGGAAGCCCCCACTTCACACCTACCGCACACCCTTAATCACAATAAAAACTCCTGAGCCAGCCTCTTTTTTTAGTATTCTCCAGACACTTCAGGCCTCCTTGAGAGCCTTGCCCTGTACTACCACTCTTTTTTTTTTTTTTAAGATCTTATTTATTCATTCAAGAAGAGAGAGAGAGGAGAGCATGAGCAGAGAAAAGGACAGAGGGAGAGGGAGAGAGAGAGAATCTCAAGCCGGGTGTGCAGCATGACTCTAGGCTCAATTTCACAACCCTGAGATCATGACCTGAGCTGAAATCAGGAGTTGGATGCTTAACTGACTGAGTCGCCCAGGCACCCCTGTATCACTACTCTTGACATGTCAATCAAATTTTAGTGACAGGGCTTCCTGCTTTTGCAAGGTGACCATAATGGCTTGACTCCTGCAGGAACTAATTGATAAAGGAAGACAGCACAACAGCTGTATAGTTGGTAAATAACCAGAAAAATTGATCAGTTTTCTTTAATTACCTCAGTCTCATATGATGTTTAAAAAGTAATTCACATATACCTACTATCATTGTTCATATATAGTGGGGAGGTAAATAGGTCCCAATAAAGTGGACTAAGATTAAAAATATCTGTACAATTTAAAAAACATGAAGATGCTATTTTCTACTCATTTTAAATACATGGGATATTAAATATGCCTGCTTGGCATAAACTACCTTAACTGATTTAAATAACTAAACTAACATTAAATGTTTGATAAGAAAATGCTAGAAATAAGACACATCTAATAGTCAACATTTCACTTACATAATGATTTCCTTCACAAAATGTTGGGTTTTTTTCTTCATAATTCAAAGTAAGTAATGATTATCTCTATAATATATATTTCTTGCTTCAAGAACACCTACCAAATATAGTGGTCTCCTTTTTTATGGAAATATTTCTTTTTGAGGTTTATGAAATGATAATGATAGGAACTAAGGTGTAAGGTTCTTTTATAAAACTTCTAATATCTTTGAAAATAGCTAATATCTTCATGACATTTAAGTGTCGGAATAATAGTGTCCCTTCGTATATAAAAATCTATAAATTGTTGCTCTCAGAATATTTTCAGATTTTTGTGTAGATGGAATATGTCTTTGTGTCTTAAAAATTTCTTCTCATGAAAATGTCAGTTGTGGCATGCACTGATTAATAAGGCTTAGAATAATAAATAGTCCAAAAGGTAAGTATCTAGAATTTAAGTATTCTTGGGGGAAAGGATTTTCAAATTAAATGCCAAATCGCTTTTTCTTAAGATTTTATTTATTTATTTGACACAGAGAGAGATCACAAGTAGGCAGAGAGGCAGGCAGAGAGAGGGGGAAGCAGGCTCCCCGCTAAGCAGAGAGCCCGATGTGGGGCTCGATCCCAGGACCCTGAGATCATGACCTGAGCCGAAGGCAGAGGCTTAACCCACTGAGCCACCCTGGCGCCCCTGCTTTTTTTTTTTTTTTTAAATATAATGCTTCACTGTTAATAATTTATAATTTTTATTTTGTTTTAAAAGACATATGCATACTGGGGCGCATACTGAGAGCCCCACATCGGGCTCTCTGCTCAGCGGGGAGCCTGCTTCCCCTTCTCTCTTTGCCTGCCTCTCTGCCTACTTGTGATCTCTGTCTGTCAAATAAATAAATAAAAATCTTTAAAAAATGCATAAATTCTAGAGTATAAAAATTTTATTTGAAAAAATTCTCTAACTTCACAGGACACAACAAGCTTTTTGACCACAGTGGAGGAAAAAAATCTTCTTTTTCTTATTCTTCATCAAGACATATCAGAATTCTTACAATCTCCAGTAGATAGATAGCTTCTAGTTCTGGTTAACTGCTCCACTTTCCAAGCACAAGTTATGACAACTTGAACATATGTATCCCTCATTGGATTCTTATTACAAAGAGGCAAAAAGATAGCTTTGCATTAAAAAAAAAAGTTTTAAAGCTCTTTAACATGTTTACTGAGCAGACAGTGGTTCTTACAGGACGAATGTTCGTGTCCCTCTCAAATTCATATGTTTAACAGATGGACATAGGGAAAAGGAAAAAAAAAAAAAAAAGAGAGAGGGAAGCATACCATAAGAAACTCTTAACTATAGAGAACAAACTGAGAATTCCTGGCGGGGAATGTGGGTGGGGAGTGGGCGGAATGGGTGATGAGTATTAAGGAGGGCACTTGTGACAAGCACTGAGTGTTGTATGTAGTGATGACTCACTGAATTCTACTCCTGAAACTAATAGTACACTCTATGTTAACTAACTAGAATTTAAATAAACACTTGAAAAAGAAACAAAAATTCGTATGTTTAAATCCTAACTCTCAATATGATGGTACCTGGAGGTGGACAACCTTGGGAAGAGATAAGGTCATGAGGGTATAGTTTCCATGAATGGGATTAATGCCCCTGTAAAAGAGACCTGAGAGAGCTCCTCCCTTACCCCTTCAACCATGAGACACAGCGGGAAGATGGCCCTCTATGACCCAGGAAGTGGATTCTCCCCAGACACTGAGTCTGCCAGTGCCTTAATGCTGGAATTCTTCTTCTAGATTGTTGAGAAATAAGTTTCTGTTGTTTGTAAGCCACCTCGTCTAAGGTGTTTTTGTTGTAGCAGCCCAAACAAGCTAAGATAGTAATTGCTAACAGAAGCTCTGCTGTTACAATAAATATCTAAAAATGTGGAAGTGGCTATGGAACTGGGTAACGGATAGAAACTGACAGAGTTTGAAGTGTGTGCTGGGAAAAACATCACCATACACAGAGAGAGTTAAGGGTGATTCTGTGAAGGCTCTGAAAGAAAAAGAGAAATGTAGATAAAGCCTTAATCTTCTTAAAGAATACCTAAGTAATTGTGAACAGATGTTGGTAGAGCTTTCCCACAAAGGCCATTTTGATGAGATCTCGGATGGATATAAGAAATGTTTTATTTAAAACTGGAGGAAAGGATGGGGCACCTGGGTGGCTCAGTTAGGTGCCTGCCTTCTGCTTGGTTGTGGTCCCAGGGTCCTGGGATTGAGCCCTGAATCTTCGGGGCTCCCTGCTCAGTGAGGAGTCTGCTTCTCCCTCTCCCTTTGTCCATCCCTTCTATTCGTGCACTCTCTCTCTTGCTCTCTCAAATAAACAAATAAATAAGTCTTTAAAAAATAAAATAAAACAGGATGAAATGTTATCTTTGTTATATAGTGGGAAAGAACTTCGTTGAATTATATTTATATCCTGGTGTTTTGTGGACTATAGATTTTGGGAGCAATAAAGTTGAATATGTAGTTGAGGAAGTTTTCAGTAAAGTGTTGAAGGTGTGACTTGGCTCCTCCTGACTGTTTCAAGCAGGGTGTGAGGAGAGAGAAATGACTAAAAGATGATATTGTTGAGCAAAACAGAAGCAGAAGTTAAAGATTTGGAAAATTCTCAGCCTATTCATATTACAAAAAGATGAGGAGGCTAAGGGTGTTACCAAACTATTGTTTGATGAGATTAATATGAATCTCAACAGAAGTTGGAGGTTATTTTCCAAGAAGATGGAAGAAGAGCCCCAAGGGTCATCAGGGCTGCATTTCCATCATCAGCCTAGGGTGCAAGGGTGTGAGAGATAAAGTGGTTTCAAAGGGGGAGCATCTTCAGGTGGGCGAGAGTAACCCCACCCAGTGCCCCAGGGGTAGAACTCCTGCAGAGAGTTGTGACATGAGCTGTGCTTAGCAGAACTAAGTGGGCATCACTGCCTCTACCTAGATTTCAAACAACAAGGTTACTGGTGAAATCGGGGACTCCAGATACCAAAGTTTAGACCAAGAGATTGGTGGGCATGAAACCCCTGGCAGTAGAGGCATGAGACCTCTAGCATTAGAGTCATGAGACCCAAACAGAAAGACACCATGGGAGCAAGGGTCAGCCAGGGAACCACTGCAGGTCCCTCCCACTGAACTGTAGGAACGATGTTGCCATTCCAATGGGTCTAGAAGTCAGATCTTCAAACCAAAGAGGATTATTTTCAAGCCTTAAGTCATAATCTTGTTGCCTTAATAGGTTTTGGACTCAGTGGGACTTGTACTCTTTTCTTTCCTACCTTTCCCTTTTGGAATGGGAATGTTTATCCTATGCTATCCCACTATTGTATTTTGGAAACACATAGCATATATAGTTTCACAAAGAAAGAAATCTTTGTTATGTTTCCCAGTCTAGTGTTTTTGTTGTTGTTGTTAAAGCAGCTCAAACAAAGACAGTAATACGAGTCTAATATTTCACTTTCCACTCTGGCTTACCAGCCTAGAAAATGTAATCAATTATTATTATTTTTTAATTATCGAGTTGACACACAAACTATTTTCCATTTCACAGGTCACACACATACACACAAATTCTTCTGCTGACTATGCACAATAAAGTTGTGAAAGATAGGAGTATTTTGCAGAAGCTTGGTTCATAGTTTCTAAATCTTTATCTATGCAAATCCAGAGTAAAGATTTATTTGAGATACACCTAGAACAATTGGACATGGTATCAACTTAATAAACTAGAATTAAGGAAACAGTTAAAGAAAAGGAAGACAATATATGAAGGCAATGTGTTAAAGAATGCATAAATACAATTTATCTTATTTTGGTTTTTCTGTTGTAACCCTAAGGATATTGTAAGTCAAATCTGTAACATACATTTAATAATTCAACTTAGTGTCATTGTAATAAGACTAGATTCTAAAAACAAGTAAAAGAAAGAAGGCAAAGAGTAAAACATCTCAATTATCTTTTAAGATTATAATTGTGAAAATGTAATTTCTTGTATTCAAAAAGGTTACTTTTCTCATCAAACATATTTTAGTTCATTTTTTAATAGACTATTTTTTAGGGAAGTTTTAGGGTTCACAGAAAAATTAATTCAAAGGTAGAGAGATTCATATTTTATTTTTAAATAGTACTTGGGCTACTGATTAACCAGTAAACTATTTGATCATACGCATTATATATTCTACATACAAACAGTTGTGCTAATACAAAACTCCATTGCAAGCAACCATTTGTTTGGTAATATTGTCCCACATCACTCTAATTTTATTAATGAACTATTGGACCACCATAGGAATCTTTTGTGCTGAACACTTAAACTATATTCCTGGAGTCTTAAATAATCCATTGTCTTATGCAACAGTTAAGACAAGCCTTACAAGCAGACGTTAGTGGTACAACATATGTTCATTGACACTAAAAAAGTGAGATATTTTACAGCCAAAACATTTACTGATAATGATTTGAAAACATTGAATTATTTTTATTTAGTAGAAATTACAAGCATAACCATGGAAATTTTAAGATATTAAGCATTTTTCTCATTGGAAATTCTAAGATACTTTTTGGAATTAGGTTTATTTAAAAATAGACCTTGTGAATAATGATTTGTTATCTAGAAGTAAATATTATAAAATGATTTTCTGTTTTCTTTAAACTATTTTAATTTTGCATTACAATGGTCTATTTAAAAATAACATATGCAGAGCCTTATATATCATGAACTACACCAGAAGGTTAATTTATATATTTTCAGTTTAATCATTAAAAAACTTTGCAAGTCAGCACTATTACACACATTTCTTCAAATGAAGAAATTGAGATAAATATAAACTAAATAGTTATCCCAGTTAACACAGCTGCTAAAGAGCAGAAATGGGAATTGAATCTTATCTATATAGTTTTTAAGTTTATTTTTCTCTACTCCATAAACTACTAAGAAAAAACAGTGGCTCTTCCTCAGTTCATATGCTGAAAATTTAAAAATAAGTTTCATAGTGTTTTGTGTTACTCTGCAGAATTAGGATGGGTCCTGTCTAAAATTTGGTATTACGACCAGGATTATGATATTCTACACACTAAGAGAATGCAATAGAACGTATATTATTGCTTACACAAGAGACTCCAGGGAGAACTGGAAGGGCACAAGCAGGTGGTTTGGGCAAGACATAAGGAGTGTGTTGGGTTTTTATAATGGCTGGAAGTAGGACTGGAGAAAATTTCTCTGAAGGAATCAGGTTTATTCCAGTCAAAAGATGAGACACACGACAGCTTTCTGTGGAATCAGGGGGGGAAAGGGTGGGTAAGGCCTAGACATGAGTCAGCAGTCATCAAAGCTGGAGTCAGTCTTTATTACAACTCATACAATATTCCTTGGAATGCTTGATATTTTTCTTATAGGCACAAAGCCCTGAAAAATAATTTTCAGTTAAAGGACAGTTTAAATCTCCAGGACTTTGCAAAAGCATAATTATGACACATCCTGTCTCCTAAATTGCCAATGAGATAATCTAAAATACTTAATTCAGACAAATCCCCTATCATCAATAGAATGCAGAAAAGGGTTCCTCCAACATACATATAACTTGGAAGAATATCTTCACAGAAGTACACAGGTGTAAGTTGAGTGAGGAGGATTTTAGTCCCTGTGTATTGGAGAAAAGCCCTAAGCTTCCATTAATACTTCTTGTTTGGGAGAACCATCTGGCTCTAAGGATTTACTGTGAAGCATTCTTGGAAGATGGATCTTTCTCCCGCGTTTGCCATGCCATGCTTCATCTCTTTATGCAGCCTTCAGGGTAGAGAAATGTCCCTCTTTATTTAAGAGCAGATGGGAGTGCAGTGTTAATGTTGGCATTTGCTAAGCAACTGGCTGGAAAGATAGTCTCTTTCCTGACTTAAATATGGACTCAACAAATGAGTCTCAGAGGTGACTTGTATTAGTCTGCTAGTGCTGTCATTACCACATATCACAGACTGGGTGGATTAAAGGACAAAAATCAAGGTGTCAGGAGGGCTGATGTTTTTCTGAGATTTCTCTCGTTGGCTGGTTGATGGCTCTCTTCTTCCTGTATCTTCACAGGATCTTCCTTCTGTCCTTGTTTGTATCCAAATTTCTCCTTCTTACTCCCCCCACCTCTCCCAGCTATGTATTTCTTTATATTATTTTTTTTAGGTTTGCATCATTTAATGGTGGTGGTAATAGAAGACATCACTATCTTCACTGTGCATCAGGAGGGATGCTTATAATATCTTAGTTTTAGTTAGGTTATAAACTTGAAAAATACTGTTTTTTTTTCCTTAGCTGAATTTATATTGAAGATGATCAAACACATCCCTGAATGCACGTCTTCTAGCTTCTTCACTCTGTTAGTTCAGTGGCATTAATTCAGTTTCTGAAGTTTTCTTATTTTAAACCTTTTTTGTTTTCCTGTGTAAATCTTATGTGGACTTGATTAATCTAGATTGTTATATTAATATCCTAACATGCATTTGAAAATGGTTACTTCCATATTTTAAAAATCTTTCCTTATTTCTTTTTTAAGTTTGGTGATCAATTAAAGCACATATAATTATTTGAAAAACTATTAATCTTCTTCTCTGTGTTAAATATTTTTACATGTGTTGGTTTTTCCAAGAACATGGAATGGTCTTCCATCTTTTTACGTCTTCTTCGATTTCTTTCATGAGTGTTCTGTAGTTCCTCGTGTACAGATCCTTTACCTCTTTGGTTAGGTTTATTCCCAGGTATCTTATGGTTCTTGGTGCTATAGTAAATGGAATCGATTCTCTTGTTTCCCTTTCTGTATTTTCATTGTTAGTGTATAAGAAAGCCACTGATTTCTGTACATTGACTTTGTATCCTGCCACGTTACTGAATTGCTGTATGAGTTCTAGTAGTTTGGGGGTGGAGTCTTTTGGGTTTTCCATATAAAGTATCATGTCATCTGCAAAGAGAGAGAGTTTGACTTCTTCCTTGCCAATTTGGATACC